>WYDI02028441.1:0-33947 GCA_009867235.2 Psittacus erithacus
ACAAGGGGTAACGGGTTAAAACTTAAACGGGAAGTTTAGATTGGATATAAGGAGGAAGTTCTTTACTGTAAGGGTGGTGAGGCACTGGAATGGATTGCCCAAGGAAGTTGTGAATGCTCCATCCCTGGCGATGTTCAAGGCCAGGTTGAACAGAGCCTTTTGGGTGCCATGGTTTAGTGTAAGGTGTCCCTGCCCATGGCAGGGGTGTTGGAACTAGATGATCTTAAGGTCCTTTCCAACCCCTAACTATCCTATGATTCTATGATTTTATATATCTATTTTCTTATCTTTGATTTATTAAGGTAAGCGACTTTACATGGAGCCATGATGGGACTCAAGCACTTATCTCCTATAGAGATGGATTTGTGCTGGTTGGTTCAGTCAGCGGACAGAGACACTGGTCTTCAGAAATAAACTTGGAGAGTCAGATCACCTGTGGCATATGGACTCCAGATGACCAACAGGTAATGGCGCTTTTAGAGGTATTAATTGTGTTGCATTTATATACTATAGAATACATCTCTTAAAAAGTTGTTAAGTGATCACTTTGTAAGAACAGGTTCCCTCAAAACTGGTGCTCCCACAGATAACAAAAAATTGATTAATCCTGTCATTCTCATTAGGCAGATATGATAATGTACCAAGTTACCTATCACCACTTTTCACCCCAATTCACATGCTATCTTATTCAAACTTAGTTGTTTGAGGCAGGAATCTGTATTTCTACCCCTAATTTGTTGATGCAGCTATCTTGAAACTGCATTTGAGCAGAGATACAGCCTGGGCTAGTAAACACCTGACTGGTCATTTCTGTATACAGCTGTCCGGTCTACAGTTGCAGCAAAAGCAGTTCTGGCAACATATATGGTTATGTTTTGCTTTCACATGAGCAAATGGGTTCAATTGATTGAGCATCAGAGGCACCTCTCAGCCTTATGCAAACAACATAATTCAAAGGAAGGCCATTTTTCCACTGCTTAGTCTAAAACTTGATGAGCTTTGAAAAATCCAGTTAAAAAAATCTTTACTGTTTTTCTAAAGAAGTATATGATACTGGTCACATCACTATTTATAGTGGGGCTTCAGCTAACCCATTGGTTTCGCGTGCAGAATTTACAATGGCCCTTTGCCATTCACCGTCGAATTTACTGGAATGGTCTTTCCTTCCAGCTGCTTGCTGTCAATACAGTTAATGTGTGCATGATATAGTACTGAAAGAAATTATGGGGGTAGAATAGTGCAAAGAGGGACTGTGGTATGATCACAACTGGATTATTTTCCGTCCTTCCTTTTACACCGCCATAAAAAGATGCTGGTTCAAGATCCAATCTACCACTGACTTTAATGTAGAATACTATAAATCTATCCAAGATAGAGTTATTTTTGGAATTGCTAGTGGAATAAATAGCGCTAATAATATGCATTTTTGCAGTAGCATCTAATAATTTCAGAGCTCTGCGAAGAATAATGAATTAATTATTGCAACACTCCTCTTTAAAGCCAGGGAGCCCAACTGCCTCTTTTTGAATCTAGGGAAGTGTAAATAAATAATTTACTTAAGATCAAGAGGAAAAGACAAGAAGCAGAAGCAGGAGGCGAAACTAAGATCTAATAGCTCTCAATCCTATGTTTTAAACATAAGGCTACCCCATTTGTGTGATATTCAGGTATTGCTGCAGTCTTTGGAAATATATTCACTTGAGTGTGTAATTTGGGGTGACTGACTGCCTTTAATTCAATTTAGGAAACATGTTTGTACTTTCTAATCTGGATGCTTCATAAGTGGTTATTCCAAGGAACACTTGTTAGTGTTCAATAAGCACATTGAAACATAATGGCCAATTCCAGAGTTACAGACTCTACTGCTGACAAACTCACTGAAATAGAAACCAAAATCAGCTAAGAGCTTGATATTGCTCTGCACTGTCTCCTAGCTGTGGAATTTGGATGTTAAAGAGATGAGAGGTCTTGGTACTGTTCTCTGGAGCTTGTGGAAAGAAGTGGTCTTCTGAAATATGTTTAGATATATTTGCCTCTGGAGGCACAAGGACATATGATTTACTGAAGTACTATGTAAGAGACTATGCTCAGTTCAAGCTAGTTAGGCAGGGGGAAGAAAGGACATTGCATATATTACACACAAATAAGCACATACAGAAATGGATACCTTTACTAACTTACCTCCTTATCTAATTTCTCTATTGATTTGTAACTGTGCAGGTAAGAACAGAATATTATTCTAGTCTAAAATAGCTTCAGCATCTTCCCTATTGCCTAATGTAAGCTACCTGTTAGTACAGCAAGTGAAAGATAAATATCAACATTTAAATTTATATCTTCATGCTATTCTTTTTGTCACCCCTTTCTGGCACTGTGAAAATTGCTAATAAAAGTATTCCTGGAAAATGTCCCATGACCTTTTGACACAATTAACTTGGAAAGTTATATTTCCAAGGGGAATGTATTGTTCAGTATCCGTTTTCTATTGTCCCGATTAAAGTTTGCTCATTGTAGTCTGTTTACCTCACTCTTCAGTTCTCTTAACTTTTTCCCTCAGCCCCCTGCTGCACCTGTCCTCCTCTTTTCTTCAAGTTTCATCTTCCATCTTTTCTCCTACCTGTCTCTTCAATACCAGTAGGCTATTACCTTCGACACTCCTCACCGCAGCTCTGTGGCATCTCTGCAAGGGGAGGGTAATTTCCTACCGCCATCTTTCTGCTGGAGGCAAGAAATGGTTGGAGCTACATTATTGCCAACCAATTCTATCTTGTTCAATAGGATATGTGTGGCCTCTGGGTTTGTGTCCTCATTGTGCATTGACTCAGACTTCTACGTAAAGCCACCTGAGGTTGAATCTCCATAGTTAACGCTTCCCAAGGTCTTTTAAGAACCTAGACATGGGATGAGAACTAGAGAGATGGACAGGGTACAACACAGTCCTGCTGAAACTGAGCATATAGCTTTATCTTTTAACTGATTTGATACACACTTTGCCCTGGTGAAGTTATTGGCTGATTTTATTGATACTATATGCAAATGTTCTGCATTTTCTTTAGGAAGAGAGTGGTATCATTCTTCTTGCAGCTCTGCTGTTTTCAGGATCTCTTGAGTTCTCCTTATCTGCTGAGGACAAACTGATCATGAGTCATAGGACAGTTGATACAACCTGGCTGACTGCAGCGCTTTCTTTCTCAGCATCATATGTCATCAGATGATCTTCTTGTAAAGGTCATTGGCAAATTTTTACTGTGGTCAGAACCAGGTTTCGAATCTGGATTTCAAGCTGTGAGCTTCTTCAGCTAATTCAAGATATAGGCCTTGTGATTGTGGTTCTGCTTGTTTATTGTAGAGGACTAAAAGTCAATTTTCTCACCTCAATGTGTGTCTGTATCTTCCTTATTTAGGTGTTTCCTGCTCCTGTGCACTATAACCAGAGCACATGTCTGGGCAAGGCAGAGAGCCCTGTTACACCAATGGCCTCTTGAGAATAATGAGCAAATACACACAACAGGAAGACTCTGCAGGACTGAGTCCTTCCTTTCACTGTTTTGAAATGGGGTTTTTTTTAGGGCTACAAGAGGCTGTAGTAGAGCCTGCTTCCTCAGGGTCATGTGAAGTATTTTTCTTGTGAGAAGGCTCACCTAGGATCATGTAGCGATGAGAAGTATGTTTGCAATGAAATATAAATTTGAAATATCAGGGAATGCTGTCTTGAGACAGTTCTGTGGTGTAATACCACGCTTGTTTCCAAAGAGGGAGTGTACATACCAAATAAACTGAATGATTTCCCAAGTGAGAAAAACTTAAGATTTTGCTTGCCAAAGGGTTTATTTATAATTATACAAGCAAGGTCAATGAGTAATTGCAGATTCTTCCTAAGCCCACAAGTCATATAAAATATCTTTCCAGTGCTTCATCTCCCCTGCTGTGGGCTTGCTCAGCTCATAGTGACATTTTTCTGTCAACTTCTGCCCTTGGGCCATCCTCCTCTTCTCCCAGATTTTACCTATTAAAGAGGCTTATCTCCATTCACGGTGGGGAAAGGCAGAGAGTCACAAGAACTGGGTGAAAACTGTAGAGGGGTCTGATTATCCTCTTGTTTGTTGGAATATAGTGTAACTCCCTGAACTTCACTGATGTTGTTTCTGTTGCTGCTCCTGTGTGTGAAAAGAGAATCAGAAGGAAATCACTCTTCAATAGAGGGAAACCTTGATGAAAAAGAAAGAATTTAATTCGTGGATATCCCAAGAGATGTTATTAATCTGTATTTGTTCCCTGTATCTTATCTGGTGTAAATTACTAGGCTTTTCTGACACCTGTAAGAACCCATATCTATATTCCCTCCTCCTCTTTTCTGTTGTAAGCTTTTATTTGTGGAAATCCAGGGGCTGCCCAGGACATGACAGACTACAGGTACATGTGAACTTTGTCCACATGCTTCCTTCTGCTTGCTTTGAAAATAGGTATACAAGCAGTTACCTAATTTGATTTGCATCCTGTTGGGTACAACATTAATTCATGTATGTGGTCCCATTGCAACGTTACATGCATTAGTACTAAGAATGTATAAATACAGGCCCCCAGTTTCAGCCTGTTCTGTGCCTAATCCTACAAAATTCAGCTCATGGTGAAAAAGAAAAGCAGCACTGTGTTAGAAACAGATACTGTGTGTACTGCAGGGTCTTACAAGACACTGGAGGAAAACAGTAAGGCCTGTAGCAGATGAAACTGCTGTCACAAAACACAGGGTGTGGGAGGTCTGGATTTTGTTTGTTGCTTGTTTCTTTAATGTTTTGTAGTTTGCAATAGCTGTGTGAGAAGGCAGTTTCTGTTCTGTTATTCACTCCTGCTCCTAGTCCTTGCCATCCCTACTCCCATGGCAACCACAGATGCTTCAGCATCCTTTTACCTGACAGGCACAAGGCAGGGGCAGGCTTCAGCTCCTCCACCCTGCCTGTAGCACCGTGCCTGCAGTGCTTCAGGGTGGAGCCCAGGACCCAGAAAGGATTTTTCCCATGAAGAAGGGGATGCATTCAACTTTCTAGGTTCAGCAGTGTAGTTTGATGAGATCTATGTGCTGGTACAGCATTTGGAAATAGTTGTTCTGAACAATTCCTAGGCTGAAAACAGGGAAAGTAGCCTCACCTAGCTTCCAGAACATGGCTTAAAAATAACGAATTTATAAACATTTGAAAGTGTTGCATGTTTGGGCCATGATGTCATCTTCTCACTTATGTCTTCTCATCACCTGCAGCTCTGAAAGAAGGAGTTTGTGCTTCCATTCACTCTGCTTCAGTGATTCAGGCAGTCCTTGCTATTGTGGTAGTCACACTGATCAAGTTTAATTATGCTCAGACATCTAGCTGTGTGGAAAAAGAATCTTGAAGACAGCCTTCTAATGAGTTGACAGAACGATGAAAGGGAGCTACAAACAGACAACTGGGGCAATACAGGGAAGGCAAATATTTACCTTAATTATTATTAATGGAAGGAAGGACGAAATGAAAAAAAAATACAGCTTGTTAAATTTGGAAGTGTAAGCAATGGCTTTGGTCTTTATTAGAACATTTCTTGTCCCTATGCAGGATGTTTACCGGTTTACATAAAGGAGCCTTTAAAATTCCAGGGAATATCTGTATTTTTGTGTTTTAACATATAAAAATGCATCTTTTCCCCCCATCAGTTCTGGGTGCAGAGACTATCCAATTACTTTACGTATGTTTGCACTGACTAGGGACACTCAGAATTGCACTGTAAGGTGCAGTCTTTGAGGAAGAACTGAAAGACTTTTATTGATGGATGAGTTACTTGGATTACTGGGAAAAATGGCTAGAGGCTTTTTATAGCATTGAAGAAGTGTCATTAATTAACTAGGCAGTTTATTCAAGCCACAAGGGCTTCAGATAATGGTTAAATCACATGTAAGGATTTTAACATTGCATGCTGCATAATTGAGCAGCACTGTTAAAATGCAAAAAGAGGACAGGGGAAGGAGATTTCAGTTGTCTTTCAAGATAAATCCTCTTGTTATATAAACCAAACAGGTAAACAGAACCCACTACTGCTTAACTGTTTTTAATATTTTGGACTATTTTTAGAAGCATTTCAAACCTTTGTGGCAGACTTGCTATTAAAATTAATGATTTCTGCATGCTTGTGCTAAGGGTTCCGTGAATGTTTACTATCCTATGGCAGACTATCCTTTTATAGACAAAATATGTGGGGCTTTATATATACTTAAAAAGTTTAAATGTTTTTGCGTAGACTTTGTATTCTTGTTTTATATGGTTATACGTGCTGTTAACCAGTAACACTTTGATTTTGGTTTTTGCTTGATGACTTGATTTTTATGATGCCACAGAATATTAACAGACAGATTTTTTGTGAAAAAGTAATGTGGATTTTGAGTGCTAGTTAACCTTTCTTTTTCCCATCTCTTTTTATTACATTGTTTTGAAGCTCCATTATGCAGCTATTTCTGAAATAATGGATTTCTCTGTTGGTTTTTTTTTTCCCTAGTGTCTATACATAGTTTTATTAGCATCGTCTTTCTTTTGCCTTTTTGTCTGAAGTAGGTTTTCATGCATCATTCTGCTGACAGTATGGCTTCCAAGAACAAGGCAAGAGAAGAGTTAAATAGCATCATGAAGTGTGCCTCCTTTTAGTTGTGCTATCCTTTTCTCACTAGCAGTGAGCAGCTACACTGCAGATTTCCCTACTCAGAGGAGGACTTTGTAGGCTTTGCCTCGAGTTTTGGGGAGTGTAGAGATCAAGGACATTCTCTGTGGAGCCTCAGGGGTTCACCCACAGCTTCAGGAGCTGTGGCATCTCTGTAGGTTTATTCCAGACTTGATTGTTCCTGCCAGAAATCCTAGCTGATACTGTGCAGTTATTGAGCCAGTAATTGGAAGGAGTGAAGCAACAAGGTGATGCTTCAATGTGCTTTCTTCTTCCCACTCGCTTCATCTGTGCCTTGCCTAATCTTTCCCTTGATGCTCTTCATCCAGCCTGTAGAGGCAAGAGTCTAAGAGAGCTGATGAGATGGTGCCATTTGTTCCAGTCATGAGGGCTTGAACATAGGCGATGTTTATGGGCTGACAGCATCATAGTAACTCCCGCAGTGTTTCATGTCAACGCTGTTTCAGATGAGTCTTGCAAAGAAATTTTTCCCTTTATGACTCTGTCTGAAAGGAGTAATACAACTGTTTTAATGTTTGGTTATCCTTGTAGACAGGGTATTTTGATGTTTGTTACTGTGAAAAACAAATGACTGAATGGACTTCTGCACCCCCTGGATGCACGGTGTGCTATGACATACAGATCACCTTCCACAGTGTATCTTGTAACTCTTCAATTTGATCTGATGTGACACTAAGATAGGTTGCAATATTCTTATGTTAGTGGACCAGAATCTGGGGTTTGTTAAGCTCTGCACTCTACCACATCTTCCCTTCCCTCAGGAAAGGAAGGATGTCAATGACAGTGACAAACCAGAGGTGGAAGGAGAGCTGAAGTCTTGTGCTGATCAGTTAATGTGTCTACTTAACATTTTTATACCCAGTGCTGTTTTACATTTTTAGGGTGTCTGTGTTCAAGTCAGCAAAGTAAAAATGAGCAGAAACAGCAGCATGACTAGTCTCTGTGTGTGAAGTATCAGGAAGAAAGAAGTCATTTGCCTCTCCTCTCACCTTGCTGGCGCTCATACAGGAAGATTTGTTCATATAGCCTGAAGTCTTCAGCTCTTTGGGACAGGGAGTAGTTACTTGAAACTGTGTTTCTGAAAAGCTCTGCATTGTGCTTTGAGGCAGATGGTAAGAATGAGGTTTTGCAGTGCAGCTGTGAAAACTGGTAGCATGTACCTAGGCTACTCTTGAGGCAATGCAGGCAAAAGCATGAAGCCTCTTGCAGGAAGCTGCTCTCTTTATAAGGAGAAGTCATATGTAAAGTAGGAAAATTGCTTTAATTTTTTTGTTCAGATTTTGCATTGGTCAGGAGAGGGCATGTGAGTGGGAGTGTAATTCTTAGAGAGGGAAAGCCCCCTGAACTGTTAAGGCTTTACAGCATTTTTCAGAAACAGTCTGTGTTATTCCATTGCCAAAGCCACTTGGCTGAGAATGCTTCGGCCCCAGGGCCCTTTTGGTTCATTCAGAGCTTTGTGGTCTGTTCAGTTCAAAAGAAATGTAGCTGCCAGAGTGGCTTATTTAAACTTTATTATCACAGGGGCTTGATCCATTGACTTTTTGGAAGTGTAGTAAGACCAGGAGCCAAATGAGGTCTTGAACTTGGGTCAGATGTGTTCAAGCTTCAGAACAGTCTGAAACCTTGGTGCAGGGAAGGAGGATTAAAGTGTCTGAATCTGGAGGAGATCTGTGGATTTCTGTGCTGGGTCTTTTCTGGGAAAACAAGGTGGCCAAGTTTCATAGTAAATTGGAGATAAGAGCTGATATTTCTGGAGAGTGATATGACATGATTTTTTGACAAAAAACAATAGTATGCCAATGGAAAGTGGGAGCAATACCTCTGTTCTCCAAGACCTTTCCCATTAGCATTTCATCCGGTGTGGGTTCCACTTGAGCTCTCTGCTCTTTGCCCAGGAGCCAGTGTTCAGACATTGTTGGTGACTGCATTGGCTGAGAAGGGATTAATCCTTCCCTGTCTTCCTTGCTTTTAGGCGGATAGTCATTCTTCTTCAATGCCTCTTTTGGTAACAGTTTATTAGTCAGCCTATCTGCATGTTGACTCAGTTACACTTGACCTTGCCCATACTACGTATTTCCTGACCAAGCTGAGTTACCCCTCTCTGTCAGCACCCAAGACCTAGAAGGAGAATGCAGGAGTTGAGAGGCTGGCTTCCATTAGCATATAGCTTAACCCAGGAGCTTCTTAATTTTCTATCCTGAAATTGAAAAAAACAGCAAGGACATTGCTTCTAAGCTGCTTTGTGTTGCATTTTCCCTGGTCAAGAGTGCAATCCTTGTTGCTAAGGAATACCATTTTCAATTAGGAAAAAAACCAAACCACAAAACCCAAGAAGAAACTCAGACTTCTGAAACTCTGAAGGAAATTTTAGCTTCAGCAGTCAACATATCTTTCAGGAAATAACTAAAACCTGGCTTGGGAGCAATGCAGAAGACTGCCAAGTGTATCAGTTGACTTCTTTGCTTGATTGAGTGGTTGTTAAAACTGACTGCTTTTTCCCACCTAACAGTACCAAACAGTTGTTTTCGTTGCTATATATAATTGGATATATGTGAAGAATATGTGTTTTCATAGACAAGTGTGCACTTTCCTGGCAAAGTTTAGTGAGAAAAGAGCAGTGCTGCTTGAAGAGCATTCCAGAGTACTTCTGCTGTGGGAGCTCAGTGGTCCACGCTTGGAGTCCTGTCCATGTTAAAAGCCACAGATGTTCCTCCAGTGTATTTACTTTGTCTTCTTCTTTGACGGCTTTGCAATAGTTTTCTAGACCTTTTGGACTTTGTAAGAGAGAGAGAGGGAACAAGCCTGAAAGTAGGTAACTAAACCAGTGCTGCTTTTGAAAGTGTTAATAGCCTCAAATGAGAATTTCACTGCTATGTATATATATAGTTAGCTGGATGATCTTGTGGTGTATCATCCATGTGTAGGGCTGGTAACTCCTCATGTCCAAAGGAAACACAGACTTTTCTTAGTTGTTTCAGACAAAGGCAGTGAAAGAAAACATAGTACTTCCCCCCTGAGCTTGTGTGTGAATTGTGGTGAAGTCTTTTTGTGTCAGTTCAAGAAATCATTTTACAATGGCTGAATTTTTAATGGAAATAAAAGTATTGAGCAGGAGAGCAGCTGTCTCCCTCTCTCTGGTTCTCTCTCTCTTTCTCTTTGCATTTTGAGGTAAAAAGAAGGAAAGCCACAAATACCACACTGATAAAAACCAAACTTTCAATTTTTAATGTATTCTAAGAGGCAACTGCTTCAGTGTCTCCTGCCTTGTGATGGAGAAACAGTAAGGAATTCGAAATGCTAATATCACAACTAATGGACTGTAAAATGTTGTAACTCAGCCTTTGCAAGACTGGCATTTTTTTGTTAGGCTAATGAAAGAAAATGTTTAAAGGCAATAATTTTCCACGTATTTCCTATGTTACTAAGCCTGCCTACATAAATGGAAGGTTGATCTGTCATTTTGTCTATGAACCAATTTATTGTTCGGCTAATTTTGAATCAGCAAAATAGATTTATCTCTATTAGTATGGTGGCATTATGGTGACAACTGTGAAGGCTGTTCCTATCATGAATACTAATGTTTGTCCAGATAGCTACATGAATGCAGACAGAACTAATTCAGCTTTCTTGAACTGCTCAGCATCTTCTGACAATGCAAACGCAGTTGGCCTTATTAGCATTTTTGCAGAATGTGATTTCGGAGGTACTGTGCTTTGTCCTTTGGAGTGAGAAGGGGGAGAAGGCTGAAGGAAAAAGTGTAAGACAGGTCTAAACTTTGAAAAGGGAAATGTCAGTGAAACAGAACATCAGATAGGGTGGCTGCAAACACAGAGGTTTGCAGAGTAAGTTGTTAGTGGCAGCATTCACGCTACCTGCTACAAGGGCAGTGAGTTTTCAGCAGATGTGTGTGCTAAACAGAAAAGATGGAAGAATGTAAAGATACGCTGAAAGAGTAAGGACTGAAAAGTGGGTAGGTGGAAGAGGACGCCTTCAACTTTGGAAGTAGAGCTCCTGAGGTTGATAAAAAATAAAGAGGTAAGTTTTTGTGAGATCAGTCATGGTTTACTTGGTCACAAGATGCTGATGAGATTTCTGCCCTGAGCTATGACTTCAGTGTTATGAGACTCCTCACTTAGTCTGAGGAAATTAAAAGAGTGTCCTGGAAAAGGTTAGTTTGAAATCAGCAAGCCCCTCTGACTGACTGATACATCCAAAGATTGCGAAGGATCTTCAATATGAACTTAGCTGCCAGCCTACATAATCATATCTCTGTCCTAGAAGGACAACATTATTTTCCTGCAGTACATTTAGAAAAGGGTTTAGGAATATTCAAGAAATGCACAAATGAAGTTTACATCTGCAGATGTAAACTGCTGCATAAAATAATTACTTTTGTGAGACAGCAGCATTTACATCTGCAGTTCTAAACTGGTTAAAGCAAAAATTGAACATGGAATAACAAAACACCTGTAAACTGGGTTGAAAAGACCTAGGTAGGTTGATTCTTCCAGAGGGACATCGTGACTCACTGGTCTCAGAAGTCTTTGGATGTGTCATTAAAAGTAGTTCTGAAAGTCGACACATTGCAACACGAATAGGCCCCCCTTAGGACTTCCTGACAGAAACACCTGCATGTGCATTTTGGCATAGTGGGGATGTATCTTCTGCATGAACTATTTGGCAGGTATAGAAAGCCCAGCAAATTTGAACTATACATATTTTACTTCTGGTTTTTGGACGGATTAGCAGTGCAGGGAGAACTAGCCGGGAACTGGTCTGTGAAAAGGAAGACTAAGTAGTCAATTTGCATTATTAAAATGGGGACAGTGGATTTGCCTTTGTGTTACACTCTGTTTAAAATATTTATTTATTTATCTATTCATTTATTAAGTTTAAAATACTGCTGCATAAAATAATTACTGTTGTGAGATAGCAACATTTACAGGTGATGTGCAATTATTTGTATGACTCAGGGCTGTAGAAGGCTTGAGTATTTCATGTCCAGTAGACCTCAGTTTGCTGGACTGGTCCAGTATGCATATTCTAGGAATAACTAAGAATCACCACAAGCTTGGGTTTCATGGAGAAACCAGACGCTTGTGTTCCAGGACTGAACCTAACCTTCAGCTCTTGGTATGCTTATAAAACCTGTGTGGGAATTACCCAATGCTGTTTATCAGCGTTTTCCCTTCAAAGTATACAACATCAGGGCACTGCTGGAGACTGCTCTGCATTTGTATGACCTTTAGTCAACTACAACTTCACTGAAATGCAGGGTTCCTTATGTTTGATATGTTTTGTAAAGCAACACTGCATTCATGTTGTATAACTGACTCATACTTTCAATGTATTGAGTGATTTTAGGTATTTTTTTACCAGACTATGCATAATTCTACAAGTGGTAGCGCATGTAAAAACAGATGAAATAATGAACAGTACAAATGGAGAGGAGAGGAAATGAGAACAGAACAAGGGGCCAAAGAATCTCTTCGAAATAAGTACTTGGGATTTTTTTAATTACCATTGTTATCGTTTAGCTTTTGTATTCAGAGGATAAAAAAACACTATAACTTGTTCACTGACTTTTTCCAACATTTCCTTAGACCTCTTAGATCTGCAAATACCCTCAAAATAATGAATTTAGGCATCTAAAATACCTTTTCATTTCTTCACTGGATCCTTCAGGCATACCCTATGGCTCAACCTTTTTTTCTGAAGGTCAAGAGAGTTTTATTCATCTGACATAAGTAGTTTGAGTGTGGCATTTATAACTTGAGTAATGTTATGGATAATAATACCATAAGATATTTTTACAGCTTCAGCAGGAGTTCAGCCAGCAGGACTATCAGCCTGATAAATGCTTTAATCTTAAAGGTTGTATTGCTACAATAACCCTGAAACTTAAAGCTGCTCCTTGAAACTGTAGCCTGGCTGAAGAGATGAAGAGTGCCCTCTGACATTTCTAGGTTGCTAAAGAGCTCTCAGGTTCCACATGCAGCTGTTCTGAATTGGAAATTACTGTAGTACTTCATAGGTTTAATTAATTAGGGGCAGTTCTACTTGAAAGAATTAACTTTAGATTGAGATGAGACAGGACTCTGGGTAAAGAGTCCCAACATTTTGTTCCTACCCAATTATAAAGTGTTTCTACAGGATTTTAGGACTCATACTGCTATTTTTAGAAACAGTGAGCTTCATCTCCTCTGTTTATGTATTTTGCAGTTATAAAACCCTTACAAGACTGCTAAAAAAACTAATCTACAGAGTAGGCTGAAAGTGGTGCAAGAAGCTAGCAATGACAACTGGTAGGATTTTGGCTTTCTAGAAGAAGTTTGTTTTCTAGAGATCTGAAAGAGTAGTTATATTCTAAAAGCAGATAGTGAAAGTGGCTGTGCACGGATTATGCATGTTGAGTAGTTAAAATAATGAACAGCGTAAAACAAGATGAGATGATACAAGTGGAAGAAGAATAGAATAAAGGACCACAAGGGAAGGAAGTGTGAGATGAACAAAGGTCAAGTTACAGCCCTTATATCTAAAAATAGTAATCTGAGGGCTGTAGCAAACTTTAGTGGCTGTTTTAACCCAGCAGCTATGTAACATAAAAATATTTGTAACATTTAACAATTACAGTTAAGGCAGCCAAATACTGTTTTTCCATCTCTTCTGATGATGTGAAACAACTCCATTGATTTTCTTAAGATTATAATGACTTCTCTGGAGTTCCTCTGTTAAACTGCAATTCTAGTTTACAACCTTCTGTGTTTCCTGATATCACCTTGATCATACAAAAAATTTTAGTGCTTCTTATTTTCACTAAGACCTTTGAAGCCATGTTCCTTTCTGAAATTTTCAAATGTGCAGCCATGACAACTGCGTCCTAGCTGAGTACTACTATTGTGTAAGTGTGATACAATACACAGTCTGAATGCTGCAAGCCTGGCGTGACAGCTTAGAAGGAAGATAGAAAGGAAGACATCTGACAGCAGAGGTCAACAAGTCTGATTGGAGGCTTTGAACAACAACTGTACAGGGAGATGCTAAATAAGCTATGATTCTTCAGCTTGGAGAAGAGATGACTAAGGGATTAGGTGATAGAGGTCTATGAAGTTGTGACCAATATTGAGAATGAAAGTAGGGAACAATTATACTGTATTTTTTTTAGTGTTAAGAGGGAAAGGTTACCAAGTGAAACTATAGATTATCAAAGAAGAGGGAATACTTTTTGTTGGAAGCTACATGAGTGTGGAGGGGAGGTGTCTGCTCAGTGCGTCCTGTTCTTTTACTCTTCCCCAAACACTTGACCACTATTAGAGGTAAGATACAAGGCTAGATGACTTTTTAATCCAGGCATATAATTTATAGAATCTTAAGTTTTACAAGCACTGGAAATAGGTGGTAGACTGAAGGGCAAGTATAAAATTTGGCCTTCCTTTTAGCTTCATTTTTAATGCTGGCTAGTTTTCAAGTTGATGAGTGCATTTAAACTTGCTTTAAAACATACTTGCCTCATATGAAATTACCTGATAGCAGCAGCAGCCGTGGCTAATGCATTTGGTGTTTGGTGGATTTATTAATCCTTATTTCCTGATGTTTTTTTTAATTCATCAGATATGCATGATCTTAAATTGCTTAAAGCCTCAAGACTGAATATGCTTATAAAAAGAGAAATTGTAGGTTCCAGTCAGTCTGACTTCAGCCAGTGTACATTGGCTGCATAGTAGCTTGCATTATCCATTTTATATTTGAAATGGTGGGTAGAAGCTCTTCATCTCTTCCTGAATGTATAAAATATTGCCTTCTTGGGCTATAATAATCTACTTCCAGTTGACTGATCATATTGCTTTATGCCTCTGCTTTTGGAAGACGTTCTCCCACATTCTGTCAGCTCATGAACTGAATAACCTGTCTTCCTCTATTCAGCTTTCTATTTCTCACAGGCTATTTGAAGTCTCTGCTAAGACCTCACTTTTGTCAGCTGTTCCTTTTTGATATTGTTATGACTGACATATACGTCAGTTTCTGCCACCAATTTTAAAAGTTTCTGTATAATCCAAGAATACTTTAGACTCTGTGGTAGCTCTTCTGCCAGCTTGCTTTACTCGCAGTAAGGACCAAGTTCAAATAAAGAGATAGAGATTTTAGGAACTTAAATCTAGACCCTTTGGCTTTA
This sequence comes from Psittacus erithacus, assembly GCA_009867235.2. NCBI lineage: Eukaryota > Metazoa > Chordata > Aves > Psittaciformes > Psittacidae > Psittacus > Psittacus erithacus. The sequence continues at coordinate 14,873 of WYDI02028441.1, forward strand.
ACTTCATTCTTCGTGCATATCTTTGGTTGCAGCATCCTGTTGTGGCGCCATTTCACTTCCCTGACTGCTTTGCTTTCAGCTTATTTCCAGCATAGCTAGTTAATTACAAGATGTGTTTGAAGGAGGGAAGGTCCATGTTTGGCTGATGTTTGGTGGGACTGAAATCTGTTCTGGTATTTTCAGGTACTATTTGGCACTGCTGATGGGCAAGTTATCGTCATGGACTGCCATGGCCGAATGCTGGCCCACGTGCTCCTTCATGAATCAGATGGCATCCTCAGCATGTCCTGGAACTACCCTAGCTTCCTGGTGGAGGACAGCAGTGAGAGCGACACAGACTCTGATGACTATTCCCCACCACAAGGTAGTGTTGTGGGCACATCCTTCTGCTTCATCTTTGCAAACACTCTCAAAAACATCTTGAACTCCAGGGAGTTTTCATGCTCTATTTAAACAACAGGATGGCCAAAGTTTCAAGTAGGTAGAGTCTGAAAGATGTTGTGGAGGTAGCATGGGGAATGAAGCAGAGAGCTGGTACAGGAGAGTGGATTTGTCTCCAGCTCTGCCACCAGCTTCACTGCATGGCTTGCTGCTGCTCATACCTCATCTGTGCTCCTCTGCCTTCTTTTGCACAAATAAGATAACATGAAGCTCAAAGGTTTTCGTGGGGGTGAGTGAAAAACACTACATAGGAGCATAGCAGGTTTCACTGATAAGCAGATATTGTGAGATTTTGCAGTGGTCCATATGTAAGAAGGTAGTCAGAGTGCAGCTGCAGAAGTTAATGCATTATTATTTAGATTCATGTGAAAAGACACCAGTACTAGGCACAGTGGAAAGTACTACATGTTTATTTTTTAATGTGTTGCATAGGATTTTTATATGCTCCTCATAATAGTCCCATTCTTGATGGTCCTGGCATAAAAAGCTTACTAAATTCCATAGAAGGATTGGAAATGAAAGTATTTCCTGCAGTTACACAGTGTAAGAAGAAAGATGACTGATGCTGTCTGGAGTTACTAATTTCCGTGCTTAAGAGCACATTGCCAATTTGGGGGTCAGGAAGAAATCCTTCCCTCCACTTAAATATAAATATAACTCATTGGGGTAGATGTTTTTGTTTCAAACTCTTTGGAAATAATCAGTGGCAAAGACCTAGGAGTCATAGGTATCCATGCACTGTCAGCCCCATCCTTCTTATTCAATTAATGCTAATACTTCTTGTTAATGTTGATTAGTCTAGAAGATCTAGGTAAGATGTTTTTGTGTTCTAGTGTATAAAGTCTGAACTAAATTAGTATCTAAATTAATAAAACAGTGATTGTACAATGAAAATTTAAATATAGACTCGTAGAATACCAGGTTGGAAGGAACCTCAAAGATCATCTGGTCCAACCATTCTAAGCAAAGCATGACCTAAACTACATGGCCCAGCACCCTGTCCAGCTGAATCTTCAAACTGTCCAGTGCTGGGGAATCCACCACTTCCCTGGGGAGATTATTCCAATGGCTGAATTATCTCATTGTGAAAAATTTTCCTCTTTTGTCTATTTGGAATCTCCGCAAGAATAACTTGTGCCCATTACCCCTCATATTTTCCATGTGACTCGTCGTAAAAAGGGAGTTTCCGTCTTCTCTGCAGCCACCCTCTAAATACTGAACATGATGATAAGATCTCCCCTGAGCCTTCTTTTCTGGATGCCGAACAGACCCAGTTCTCTCAGCCTTGCATAGTGTCTAGAAATGATTCTGAATTACCATCTCAGATGTGAACCGCTGAATTGAGGACTCTTGCAGTTTTAACTGCAATTTGGATTCAGTCCAAAAGTCTGCCTTGTCCAGAATCATGTATATATGTCAATAGAATAAGCATAATAAGCATATGTATTTAACAAATAATGGTGGAAGATAATGTGATCATCAGATAAAATGGTAGCATATTTCAAACCTGAGTTTTGTTTTGGCGTCCGTACCTTGCTTTTGGTAGTGTATGAGATTTCTTACCTTAGAGGAAAAGAAACAAACTTCAAATTTCCTAGCAAGCTTCTAAAGCAAGACAGAGGACAGCATTAACTTGATTTGTTCATTGTCTAGGGTTTTTTTTAAATGCTGAGTTTCCAGTTAGAGGATGGTGAAGTTGCAGAGTACACAGATGAGAACTTAAATGATCCGAATGTGCTAGCTCTTTCTGAGTCAGTCAGGGGTGGGTGTACTCGTTACAAGCCTACAAGCCTATTTTAATGGTTACCCAAACATGATGTGTTTTCTTTAAAGCAGATTGCAGCATAAATCTCTCAAAGGTGACGAGCCTTTGACTCACACAGGTGTGTAGGAAGGACTGGAAGTTTGATAGGTTTTTCTTACTAAATTATATACACAAAGAAGTGGTAATTACTAGACATATTTCTCCAAAATGCTTTCTGATCAGCTTTTTTGCAAGTTCAGGAAGCTATACCACTCTTAACTGGCTCTGCCGTTTTTGTTGACTGAAAAAGATGCTGGCTGGGCCTTGAGGGATACTTTACCAGGGGCAGCAGCATCTCCTGTCAGAAACTGTAAACAGAGTTAAATGGTGAACACTACAGATGGTGATACTGTTCATGAAGTATTTGAACAAGGGAATTTCAGGGAATGCTGAAAAACAAGCCCAGAGGAGCAGAGATTTTGCAGAAATGTCCTGTCTTTAAAGCCAGCTGTTTCATTTGGACTCACCTCTATATGTGAGCTCATTGGATTCTGTTACACAGTATCCAACGCCTATCTCTTAACCTTTAGAATATAGTAATTGGTGAAAAAATCAGCATGTTCTCTTAGAAGTTCTTATAATGTTCCTATGTGACTTCCGGAGGAGTCCACAGTGCTTGCCCAACCAGAAAGTGTAACTAACAAATAGCTTTTAATGTGGTTACATTGTTTATTGCACTGGTTTTTAACTTGGGTTCCAAGGAAGTTTCCAAAACACTGGTTTTCAATTTGCGGACACTTTGAAGAATTGACAGTGGAGACAGATTGAAAACCCTCACTGTGTAAAGTAATAGTATATGCATAAATCACTTTGGATATACTGGACTAAAAATTCACAAAGTAAAAACACTGGGGCTTCACAAAACCAGACAGCTAACTGGCTAAAACTGGTTTGCTTTTGCCCATAGACACTGCAGGAATAAGGAGGTAGAGTTTGAGGCTTGGAACCAGTCCTGATGGTGGCAGGCTGAAGTAGTGTATTTCAGCCTGAATGTAATTCCTTCTGGTTGGTTGCCTTTTGCTCACTCCAGAGCCTTATTTTTTGCAGATGGACCAGCTGCATATCCAGTCCCAGTACAGAACACCAAGCCACTACTTACTGTCAGCTTCACGTCGGGAGACATCAGTTTAATGAACAATTACGATGACTTATCTCCTACTATCATCCGCTCAGGGTTGAAAGGTACAAAAGGAAACTACCCCTTCCCTATGCTCTGTTTTTCTTGTATTCTTAATGATGTGTGTTTGTCTCTCCCAACCCAGAAGCGCTCTGACACCGTTATTGCCGTTTCCAGCAGTGACACCTGCTGGTGGAAGAGAAGCGCTTGGCTCATGGGGTTTTTGTATTTTAAATAATGTTTCCATTTTTTGCAATTGTGTTTTTATGACAGTTTTGTAGAGCAACTGATCCATTTGCTGTTTTCCAGCTGAGTGTGCTAATATGTTTATGCTTCTTTGTGTGAATGCCTCTGCTACATAACACTTCCTTTGCACGTTTAATTCACAAGGTCTCGCCCCATACTTTTGGTAACCAGGTATGAATTACAATGCTACTTTGACTTTCACAGATATTGAAAACATGCTAGAGTTATTAATTGTCAGGAAGCAAGCTATTCTGAGAGAAGGAAAATTCCACTGATTAATTACTATACGTCTTGCCAAGTTATATGCATGAAATGCATGAATGTTTGTACAATCAGTATTCCACGTAAAGTCTTTAATTCACATTGAAATTTTTACTGTTCTTACCTATCAAAAAATCTCCTGCTTTGCCAGCACTCTCAGTACAATTTACGGTTCCTTGCCTGCAGAGGCATTTTAATTCACTGCTGCACAGAAGCACATACTTAAATATAGGTTCCATTGATTCTTTTTCAGCTCCACAGGTAAATTAGTTTTATATTAGATGAAAAAAAAACCTAAAAAAGCAAAAAAACTTTTGGAGCAGGCTCTTGGCTGTTTTGTAACAGTGGGATATTTTTGGTGAAACTTTGCCCTAACACCACCCCGATAGTTTCTGTGTAATCTATTATGTAGGGTAGTCTTATGGCATGAAAGAATCACCTTTGAGGAATTTTTTCCACTCTTGCTTCCATCTGTGCCAGCGCAAGAAGTGCATGACTGGCAAAATATAGCATCATAAGACAACCCTGTGATCCAGAAAACTTCTTCAGCCAAAAAGACACCTAAATTCTGGGAAAACTGAACCAATTTAGAGAAGCTCATGTCACATCTACCAATGGGTCTGCCCAGCATCTCCATTGTATTATAGTAGTTAGGATAGGGGTAACCTTGAGTGGTCATCTAGTCTAGCTTTCAGATGGAAACAGTAGGAGAAACAAAACCCATCTTACAATCTGTTTAGAGTTGCAGGGCTCTGTCTTGCTGGGGATGTCTGTCCTGTTTCTCTTTCCCCCCTCACTGTCACAAATGGAAAACAAGATTTCTTAATTGCATCACTCTCCTTTAGGAAAACATTAATGTGCAAGCTAGAGTAGAAGTATTTTTATGAATTGTAAACTGGACTACGTCATTTTCATCAGTAGACAAAGAATGTGCAACATCTTGCTGGACTGGGAGTGTGTGTGAGACAGAGACAAGAAGGGTGATTGGGATGTCACTGTTGTTTTGAAGCATTGTACAGTGGAAAGTATTTTACATATAGTTTTATATAGCACATGTTTTCTGTATCTTCTTGTAAATTTTTTTTTTTCAAGAGACTGTAATTCTACTGGTTTTATCACATGCAAGAATTTGCAAAACCATCCAGCTCAGGGTTGCCATCTTTTTCAGCCACTTGGTATTCTGCTGAGAGTGAATGGTCTTCAGTATTGTCTGCAAGTCTTAATTCATGTGGCTTTGTTTGAAATCCCAAAGTATTGCTTTCTGGTCTCTTCAGCAGATGTCCTTGTCTTTATGGGGTGCTGTAGATTTCTCAATGTATTTTTAAATCAGGCAACTATAAAACTATTTTGAACAATAACAGTATAATTTTTCCCATTCTGCTAGCTTTGCAAAGCTGTCATTTTACTTCAAATATTTATATAAAATTGATACAGAAAAACTTTTGCTGTGGGATGAGAATTGAGATTACTCAAATACAAGTTCTTCTTTTTATCCAGCTTGAACACTTCTGGATGTTTTGTCAGTTCTAGTGGAGGTCCTGAACTGTTCAGTTGTATCCTTTCTTTCTTTACACCTTTTCAGTGAGTCACAGTGCACTACTACCTGCAGAATTGCTGAGCTACATCTACTGGTTATACTAGTTAGCTACAACTACTGCCTGCAGAGCTATTGCGTAGTCAGAGAGCTCTCTTCAAGGTTTACTGAGGGATGACTCTGATCCACTGACTTGCAGATCATTACCTCATTTTTAATCTCTGCGCTTGCTCCAAGACCTAGTGATGAGTTGAGCTATTTTACATCAAGGTTCAATAATCATTGAAGACCCTGTTGGCAGTGTAAGCATGTTGTAGAACCATGCAAGATGCTGCAGCCCACATCCACCCCTTTGCTGCCTTTACAGCAGCCTAATTCTATGAGTTTTGTGGGAGAGAGAGGGAGAAAACTGCTGGAAACAGTAATCACTCCTCTCGGTATGGGGATTGACTGAAAGTTTTACCTGAAGTCATGTATCCAAAGACAAGTATCATTTTGGTAGCTGTGTGGTTAATCCAGTTACCAAAAGTGGAATCAATTAGCTTGCCTCTTTTGCTTGCCATTAATGGAGTCATTAGTGTGCCTATCATTATACTTTCTGAGAAAGATGAATTAAATCCCGTCATAGATTACTTAGAGAGCTGAGAGCTAAGAGAAAAAATGGGCCATACAAAGCCTAGCTGAGGAAAAATTATCTTGAGAAACATGTGTCTTGCCTCTGATATGTGCAGAAGCATAATTCCCATGAGAAATATCAGAAAGTTGAAATAATACAAAACCATTTTAAATTGCACATGAAAGTCCTGGAAAATGACAAGTTGACAACTTGCAACAATTTTGAGATCCTTCCTGCCAACTCTCATTTCTCTCCTGCTTCTTCATTTGAAGACAGCTTCTCGCCCACAGATGTCTTCAAAAGGTTCTTGGCAGATTGAGCATCCCAGAGCACAAAAGTTTTGTCTTTACCTTCACTTCGTCTTAGCACAAAATAGCTGCCTTTCACCTCTGGTTTAAGAGTAAAAAGGTTTAAAGACTAGTTCAGTATTCCTTGCATATGCAAATCTGCCTCTGAAACACAAGCAGAAACACAAAATACTGTTTTAGTGCTTTTCTTGAAGTTTGACAAAGAGCTGGAGGATATAAGGGTTTGAAATTAGAATCCCCAAATTAAGCTGTGAGTGTTCCTCACTGTGAGGTGCCTTTAGGAGAAGTAACTGATATGTATATTCGTATCTGTGTATATGAGAGACTAAGTAATCCCTGTGTGCTTCCGCCAAACTCCTGCTAGGCAGATGAGTAGATTTTCACAGCTCAGGTGTCTAAAGAAAACCTATGACAAGGAGACCACATGTAATTATGGACGAAAGTCTGAAAGTATTTTTAGTTTGACGTTAATATTAAACTGTAATTGAATGATGCCAGTGAGAACATGAGACACTGACAGCTATGCTGCTTTTTTTCACTGCAGGCATTTCCAGACAAATACTTTGCTCTTCTCTTAGTAATATTCTTAATCTCTGTATTAACTTGATTCCACTTATTTATCCCCCGAAGATGTGCATAGGATCTTCTGCATCAGTTTTAAGATCTGTCATAAATTTTTGTCCTCATGTACTTTGGAGCAACCACTGATTACATTCTAGACTCACCATAAAGACAGAAAAATTTATGTGTTTTCCACATTTTTTACAATTTACAGAATAAAAAGACTCATTCTTGGAAGTGCAAATATGTGGCATATTTGCTACTATTTCAGTGAAAGAATTCAGGTTTCTACGTACTTAAGTAACTTTTGAGAGCATGGTTTAGTTGTCCAAGTCACTTTGCAGCATCTGGAAGTGCCATTCCTACTGATTCTAAGCAGTGATCATTGCAAATCATCTTTGTAATTTCAGATGTGGTGGTACAGTGGTGTACACAAGGAGACCTACTGGCAGTAGCAGGCATGGAGAAGCAAAGCCAGCTGGTTGACCTCAGCAATGGTTCCCTGTTGAAAAGCGCACTTGTCAAGTTCTACAATGTGCGTGGGGAACATATCTACACTCTGGAGACACCTGTGCAGGTAGGAGGTATTTTTTAAGTCAGTTCTCAATGCTTTTCTGACATGTTTTTCCCACATTAGCTGGTTGGTACAGACCTGCAATATGAAAACAGTTGCAAAACAATCCTGAACACACTCTAGTGTACAATATAGGTAAAAATGCACTATAAATAATTATTGTTTGCATTAAGGTAGACATCCAAGAGTACATCTGATTCAAAAGACAACTGTGCTAGGTCTTGTGCCAAGTATATAAGAGAAGCAGTCTATTTCCCAAAATCACTGGGCCATGAACAGGCAAGATAGAAAGAGGAAGTTCTGTTGTTTTGGAGTGATTAAGGAAAAAAAAGCTAGACAACTTGCTTGACGTTGAAGTAGAGCCAAGAGCTAGACAAAAATATTCTCCATCCAGAATCACAACTACAAGATTAGTCTCCCTTTGTTACGGCTGTAATTTTCTAATGTACAACCAGTTGATCTGATGTAGTATTTAAATTTTTTATGGCATCAGATGGAGAAGGTTGAATCAGAAAGTCTTGTCTCTATTCCCACTTTCTGTGCAGACTTTCACTGTAACCTAGGTCGTTTTACTTGACAAGTAAATGTCAACACATGGTCTGTGTGCTGCTTAGGAGCACAACATGCTTCATAGGTCTTTGCTGATATTGCAGAACCCAGCTGAATGTATTTCTACAGTTTTTTTCATTTTCTGCAGAATAGGGATGACTGTTCTGATTTCTGACTCTTACTAGTGAAACTTAATGAATTTATAATAATTTTGAAATCTAAAAGTGAAGAAAAATGGTGTAGATATATTCAGTTAATTATGTTTAATGATGATATACCCTTTACTATAATTTTTTTTTTTTCAGTACCCTGATCTGGGATGATACAAAACAATGACATAGTAAACCAGCTGCTAAGCTTTTGTGTTTGCTTATATTTAGCATTAGCCTGTGCTTAATAACATTAGCACTCTAATTTAGATAGATTTCTTTAGTTTTGTAATGTTTAAAATAATGGTCTCTAAAGCCAACCTAAATACATACAGTGACATCTGATGTTGATTTAGGTACTTAAAGCACAGCTTTCTTGTCTTAAACATAGCCCTTTGAGCAAAGTAGCACAGCTCTTTTCCCTCTGGATTGATTCTGGAGAAAACATATTTATACCAGTGTTGCTTATTTCCACACCAGCTAAAAAGCACACCTTGTTCTGTTCCTTCAATACCAGAATACAGTATGTCCACGTTAGCTGTTGTAGCAGTGTAAACACTCTAGTGTCAAGCTGTGAAGTCAAATTGTGGTTTGAGGATCTGTTGCAGTTTAAACCCAGCCAGTAACTCAGAATCATGCAGCCACTTGCTCTCCCCTTTTCCCCCTTCTCCCCCCCACTTCTGGGTGGGATGAGGAGGAGAATTGAAAGAATGTAAACCCCACAGGTTGAAATAAGAACAGTCCAATAACTAAAGTATAATATAAAACTACTACTAATAATAATGATAAGGGAAATACCAAGGGGAGAGAATATGAAACTAAAAAGGGAAATGAAAAGAAACCCAAACAATAAACACAAGTGATGCACAATACAACTGCTCACCACCTGCTGACGCTGACCAATACCTAGCCTGACTTGAGCAGTGAAATGGCCTTCCGTGTGACTCCCGCTCATTCATATGCTGGGCATGACATGCTGTGGTATGGAATACCCCTTTGGCTAGTTTGGGTCAGGTGTCCTGTCTCTGCTTCCTCCTGGTTTCTTGCGCCCCTCCTCACTGGCAGCACATGAGAGACTGAAAAGTGCTTGATCAGAGTAAATGCCGCTGAGTGACAACTAAAACATCAGTGTGTTACCAGTATTGTTCTCAGACTAAAGACAAAACACAGCACTGCACCAGCTACTACCTGCATCACCTCTTGTTTCTCCCCATATCACTTCAGCTTCTTTTCATATTTTCAGCTCTGCTCAATTCTTCTCTACTTAATCAGCTGGGAGAAAGCACATACCGTGACAGATGTAAGGGCATGTATTCTGCCATTACATGAGTACATATAGGACAACTGACAGGTCATACAGAGCAGGTAACTGCCAAGTCCATACAGCAGTATCTCTCATAGTGGAAATACTAACATGAGCCTCTATGCTTTTTCCAGCTGCTAATTTCACTGAAAATGCAGTATTTTAATATCATGAAGATTTCTTTCCCCATTGTCAACTTCAGAAGAAAAGCCAGCAGCTTCAGAAGTTGTAAGCCAGGTTGGAAGTGAAGGAGAGAAGGGTCAGGGGGGTAACAATCACCCCTTTAATAGCACAACCATGAAGTCTTGTTTCTTTGGGAAAAACTGTGCATGTAAACCTGCCTAAAATTAGAGCCACTCCCCTTATTAAGTCAGTGTTTATTCTCTCTATTTAGTGAACATAAATTCATATTTACTTAGCTTCAGGAGGAAGTGAGGGGTCTTTCAGAAGGACATGTGCTTCTGCTTATGTGGGCTTCATGCTGTGTATTTGAATGCTGGTCTAGCAGTATTACCAGCTAAGTGACAGATATGCTAGAACATTGCTAAGTATTTGGTTTGCTAAGAAAACCAGATAAAAACCACTGTTGCAAAAAAATTGCTAGTAACTTTGTTATTCTCTGTCTCTGCTCCAGAGATGTGTGTGCAGAGATGACAGTGAGTCAGTGGTTCCAGTAATTCATCAGAGTAAATTAATTAGTTTTCCGTACGGTGATAGTCAGCCTTGTAATGGGATTTTATAAAAATCATCACTGGTTATTGAAGAAATTAATTGAAGAAAATAATTTCCTCATCTCAAATTCTTCTGCCAAAACTGTTTCTTCTGAAGCAAACAAATGTGACTGGAAAAGCAAATTTATTCTAAATAAGCATTGTTCTGAATAGTCAAAAAAAGTAAAGCAGCAACAAACATAGAAAGTAGTAGGTTACAGGTTCACAACTGATTTTCCATGTGGTCCTTTGTCCCTATTCTTTGATAAAGCAGGTGTCTGAAAATTTTATCAGTAAAATGTACTGAACTGGTTTTGATTCTGCTGTTTGTCTATTCTGTCTTTGGTAGGATATTCAGGAAACAAGAGATTTTACTGTTTATAACAAAACTCAGCCTAAAACTGATGTAGGATTTATATGCAACTTGGTTGAAATGTTACCTAAGGTAATGTCAGTGCAGACCCCAAGGTAGAACAGATTTGGGTGCTGCAGATTAGCCATCTTGATGATGACTGTTGTCACGGTTCCTTTCAAGGTGTTTTATACGCCGTCTTCCCCTCTATCTTCAAGACAGCTTTGGCATCCTTTGTCTCATTTGATTAACTGTCGTAAGCTCTTTCCTTCAGTATAGGAATTTATAGCTCATAAACCTAGTTTGCTGACTATAAAACCCTAGATGGGGAAATCACACTTTTTTAGAAGTATCCAAATGAACTCTTTGCATGAAAAATAACGTTCATAAACAGAGTGGTAAAGTTATCATAGTATTACAGCCTCTCTTCTCCCTGCTCTGAGGCATCAGCCTCCCACCCTTACATGCCGCAAGAATGTATTTGCAGAATGTAGTAGCTGAAAAAGAGCTGAAAAAGATGAAAGAGATGGAAAAAGGAACGGGTTGGGCAAATATGGAACTTCTGCCACATGGAGTCAAACTGGTTTGAACCTTGAAAGAATGAGGAGAAATTTTCAGAAGAGTCTTCAGAAAGTCACACCAAACTTTTATCGTATAATGAGGGGTGAGGCACTGGAACCCACTGCTCAAGGAGGTGGTGAATGCTCCATCCCTTGGTGGCAGTGTTCAAGGCCAGGCTGGACAGAGCCTTGGGTGGCATGGTCTAGTGTGAGGAACTAGATGGAACTTAAGGTCCTTTCCAACCCAAACCAATCTGTGATTCTATGATTCCATGATCTTATTGGAAGTAGTTCTATAAAATTGGATCTATATTGTGATTCCAAAGATTCCGTACTGGTTACTTATTTAATACAAAGAGCATATCTTAAAGGCTGTTGATCAGCTGATAACTATTCAAAAATATACTATCAAATTCTGTAAAACTTTGCTCTTACTAAACTCACCCTTGTGTACTTGAACATCAACCTGATGTACCAAAAATATACCCATTTCTTGTAGCTGGCAGTTTTTTCATGGTCCTGCTTTTTCAACATTTAAAACTGTGATTACAACAGCAGGCTGCCCTGCTGGTCTTTTTTATTATTATTATTGCAGGAATGTTGATTTCTTCCATTATTTGTTAAACCCTCACAACCTTTCCCTGGCATCAAGCAGGGATGAGAATAAGCAATTCATTCAAGACTGTTTTACAGTCTTGCTAAAATGCTGTGACCCAGTTCTGTCACTTGAGAATTTCTTGTCAGATGTGCAGGCAGGTCTTTATTGTATCAACTAACTCTACCTGCTGTTGGTTCTGAGTGGATACAGCTGCTTCCTGTCTTCCCATTTAAGCTTTAAACAGAGGAGTCTTCTACAGGATCACTTCAAAATTACTTAACTGCCAGCTTTAACAAACCTGGGAATTTTTTTCGTCTAATGGTTCAAAGTTGTAGCTTATATTTTGGTTTCTTCTTCACTTTTTATAATTTCCTTTTTTATATGTCCCAGAAAAGACCAGGGGAAGAAGAACATGGATTTAGAAACTGTGATGCTGATCAAATCTGTACACCTATAATCCTACAGTATATTTACATTAGCTTATGATTTTATACCACTCTGTAACTGATGTAAGAACATACTAAACCTCAAGTGCAACGAAGAATGAGAGTGAACTGAGCATGACATGCTCCAGAATCAGTTGTATAAGCAACAGGATTAGATGCAGAAAAATTGTAATTGCATTTTTATCAGTGCAATATTTTTAAACCCTAATTCAGAGTGGTGTACCAAATGCTGGATCTTTGTTGGAGAGATTTCTAGGAGTCTTTGAGAAGACCCTCTTGCTCTAAACCCACTGTTCCCAGCAGAAGCCTTCATAGCATTTCACGGCTGCTTCTCAGCTGGAAATGTCCCAGCATCTGAATGGATATATTTAAGATGATGTAATCCTGCAGAAATGTGGTAGTTGTGTAAAAGCTATTTTATTAAGGCTGAGAAGGAGGATGCAATTTCAGGTTGAATTCAGATCAAAAAGCTTTGAGATAAGAGGCTGCCTTTTATGTTTACCATCTGAGCTGACCTTGCTTATTTTCTCTTCATTTATTTCACATAGAGTGCTCAGGTTTTGTTCATTCTGAATTAACATTGCCTTGCATTTGTACCACCTGAAATTAACCCTATTTAGTTGTTACTGGATGACAATAAAGCTTCAAGAAGAGTTTATTTTCTTACAGGAACAAGAGCAACCGTCTAGAACTATGTGGTGAAACATTCTTTGGGATATCAATAAGGACTGTGATATTTTCCATGTAGACCATAAGGTCATCTCTGATTGCTGCAGAAATGGATTGTGGTGAGGACTGGAAAATGGAGACATTTGTCTAAGCAATGACTCATTTTGCTACAATGGAATCTCATTGTTGTATTAGAATCTTAAAAAAAACCCAAACCCAAAACAAAAAAAAACAAAAACAAACAAACAAACAAACAAACAAAAAAAAAAACAACACACAGAAAAAACCACAAAAAAACCCCAACCAAACAAAAAAAAATCCCCCAACCAACCAGAGGCTATAAGAAACTTCTGCATAAAAAATCAAAGCCACAGAGCAGCATCATTTCTGACCACATCATAGCCTTCATTGCTTTTAGCACCGTCAATCCCTACTAGTTAGTATTATTCCCACTGTTAATATGGGGAACAGAAGAAAAAGGAAGTTACGTTACTTTTCAGCAGCCAGCCATGAATGCTGTGGCAGTACAGAGATGTGCATGCACAATTCACAAGAGCTGTGTGGGCACTGCAGCTGTTGTACCTTCCAGCTTCTGTCTGGGAAAAGGAGAGGGAAGAATATTCATCTCTACATCAGCACTCTAAAGTGAGAGTGAGCAGGCAACAAACATCAGAGTTTTACTTACATGTACCATTCAGTAGACACTATTTTGTAGTTGGGTTCTTTCTCCTGAGAAAAATCCCTCTTGTTGCTGGGCTTTCTGACCTGGAATACCATTTTTCTTTCATTACCAGTGGGACTCCCAGTGTCAGAAGATAAGGGATTAGTCCAAGCAGCAGGCAGGCCCCGTGGCTTAGGATTTATGAGCTCAAAGCAGGCAGCACGAATCAGCTTGAGCAGTGTTTTCATTGACTGAACTGTATACAAGTGATAAAAGCCATATAAATTGTGTTCTGTCCTGAAGAGAGACAGATGAGCGACTTACAAGAAGCAACCACAGAGCTTTGAGCAGGAATATCCATTCCCATGTGCTTTTCTAAAGGTAGTCAACATCCCAGCTGGGGGTAACGATTTGAAAAGATGTAGCTGACTTTCAAGCCCACTCTGAAAAAAATGCTGAAAAAACTGCCTGTTGGCCACTTTTTGAGATGGGTTTTCAGTCAGTATTTCTCCTGGTACAACATCTCATTTTATTGTCCTTCAGCCAATTATTTCTAATATATAATTGTAATAGAGCTGAATCCTATCTTATTTGTAGAATTTCAATGGGGTTTCCACGTCTTTTTCTTACATGTTTGTATATAAACACAGGAATTCAGGTATATTATTGTTTGTGCTGAGATTTTTGAAAATCTGACAGGATATTTATATGCAAAGTGAGATTAGAAATTCTCATTAGATATTATATTTGTAGCTGCATTTCCTTGTTCCTAGCAGAAAAATAAAAGTGTGTGAACATGGAAAGTAATTTTTTCTGCTTGTTCATTTTCTAACAGATACAGTATGGGTATCAATAACTTTCTTCCTTCCTTTTTTATGTTGCTAAAACAGTGCAAATAAATGGATGTTGTATGCTGGAATTCCATTGTTTTTTCTCAGCAGAGTCTGAAAGGAAAGCTGTGACCAGCTCATAACTGACTTGCTGCAGTAATTGATTCATATCCCTGTCTGTCAAGGGAAAAAGTGGGAAGCATAGTTATTGAAAAATAGTATTTGAGCAGTACATTTAAAGGTCAGGTCAGATCTGGCATTTGGGTGATCTTTTCTTTCTCCAAGCCTGTAATGACAGACTAATTGTCGCTGAACCTCATCTTAAATCTTAGCCCTTCACCATAAAGAAAATGTAGCTGGATGTTAGGCTGGAGAAGTACTGTGGGTTCCACCATTCCATAGAAAAGGAAGGCAAAGGCATCTCTGGTGAATCAGTAAACGAAGACAAACCAGTATGGTACAAGTGCTCTTTGATAAGATTGAAAATATTAAAACATGTGAGGTGTGTAGGAAGACTAAATAAGGATTAGAGAGGCCATGATCTACAAACAGTACAACTCTTGTAGGTATTGTGTGTGTTTAAACATGCACCCACTGATATATTTTTACATAAAAATCTGTAAACAGAACATAAGGGAATCAGATATTCAGAAGCTTAAAAGATGGCTGAACTATGGTTGCCTGTGGTGAAATCATGCAGTGAGGCCATGTCTTTCAGCTTGTAACTTTCTACTCTTCCTGAGCTCCACAGTGCTGTGTTGCCAGAGGTCCTACCCAGTGTTTCAAAGCTTCTGAAAAACCTCTTCCTTGGGAATATGTCCAAGATTGCAAATGTTCTTGCACTGGTAGTATCTGCATCTCTGCTGTTCTCTGCATGCAGCAGTAACCTGAAGAGAGAAGTGGTTTCACTTGACTCTATTTGGATGAAGAGAGGCCTGTCTGAGTATGATATATTGGGTTATAGAAGCTGCAGTACTAAACTTCATGGTAGGGCTCTCTGGGTATGCTATATTGGATTATGCTAGCTGGGATATTAGACTTCTGGCATTAAACTCTATCCAGCAATTAAAGATTTGTATGTGAAGTCACATCCTTGTTTGCTCCTTCACTGTATTTATAGGTAAGCTTTACTTGATGCAAGATAAACAGAAGGATGCAGTTTGGATCCCATGGTAATGATCAGGTAGATAGTTCTGCCCGTGCAGAATTCAGTACTTGGGGAAATCAGGGTCACTTCTACTAGTGCCTTTATCAGGCTGTCATATACTAGATATGGCAGGTACCTAATTTGTGTCAGTGCCTTTTCAATTGCATTTATTTTGCAGGCTTGAACTGTCTCATTGCTGCCCAACAGTATGAGGGCTGAGCCAAAATCTCAAATCATGAAAGTACTAATCAGTAAGGTATCCTTTATGTGATCTCCCATCAAATTTAAGGCTCTGTCCCACAGATTATGGTTATGACAAACTGTGTAATAATTATTGATGGTACACAAAGGATTTCTGAATTCTTTTGAAATTCTTGACTACAAAATGCCTTTAGCAATTACTGTGAAAATCACATGGTTCACGTGTTGCCGCTTTCTATTTGCATATCAGTCAGCCTGAAGGTTTGTGCCTCCATGGAAGTGTGTATGTGTGGTGTTGCCTAGATGCAATAAAAATGAAGCTTCTTCCTTCTTCCCACTTTAAAACCAGTGTTTTCCTTGAAATATAAATCTAGGATAAGATGACATAGGAGGGAAGGTCTTTTCTCTGAAAAAGTTATTTTTTCCAACCCTGTATCTTGGTGATATATATTGACATACTACTGTGCAGCTGCATTTTGCTTCATATCATTCACATAAAAAAATTTTGTCCCAGTTTCCCACCTTTAGACCAGATTTATAACTTCTAGGCTGATCTAACCCAGCTATCTGGGTATCATATTAGAGAGGAGTGGATAAAAGTTACTCTTGATGGTGCCTTGACCCTTGTCTTCCGTATAGTTAATTCTTGGTTTATGCATCTTGTGAAGAGTGAACGTATTTCAAAGAGACCTTGACCTTTCAGTAAATACAGTTCATAATTCAGATTAAAAACATGTTTGGTTAACATTTTGAGTGTCATGGACTGTGAAAAGGAGGGAGCCTTCCACAGGAAAGAGCAAACCTTTTGTATTTCACTGATTAGAACCTTCTGTACAGTATTCTTCATGATGTGAGAGTTTCTTCTTTATTCTGTGTTGTTTACTTGTATAGAGATAGCAGTTACGGGACTGAAATTCCATCCAGTTTGTGTGTATATATGCAAACACAGATGCTTTGTAACAGAAAGCAAGAGATGAGAGGTGGATGCAGCTAACACTCATAAAGGGCAAAAGTCATAGTGATAGGGCTGTAAGAGGTCACAACAGACTGGTGCTCTACATGAAAAAGATGGGGTTTAGGAGAGAGGTTAAAGACCTCTTTGCAGGCACAACTCAGTATTTTCACATGAACTCTTGATGTTCATGCAGGAGGGAATAATGTCCAGAACGGCATTTGAGTTGTTCATTGTTAATTCTGCTCCATGTTCTGACACTTAGTACCAGTCACTCCTGACTGGTTTTACTGTCATGAATTTTGACATTTCTGAGTGTAGCAAGCAAAAGACAAAAGGCCATTCTCTGTTTTGTTCCTGGTGCTTTTCCACAGTTCGCTTCCTCTGGGAATAGTTCAGAAGAGATACTGTGCAGCAGAAGCCTCAGTGTAAGACAAGAAAGCTGTCTGTATTTTGCCCAGTAGTTTACTAAGTGTCTCTGGGTATATAATTTAACTTTTCAGTTGTAAAATGTGAGCCATTACCAATGGATGAGGATTGATTAGATGAGTGAAAAAGTGATCTGGATATGGCATCAAAAGATTCTGCTTTTAAACATTGTGTGTCTTTAAAGTCACTTATCATAGAATCATATAGTGGTTAGGTTGGAAGGGACCTTAAAGCTCATCGAGTTCAAACCCACCTGCCATGGGCAGGGGCACCTTCCACTATACCAGGTTGCTCAAAGCCCCGTCCAACCTGGCCTTGAACACTGCCGGGGATGGGGCAGCCACAGCTTCTCTGGACAACCTGTTCCAATCAATTTGATAGACAATTCCTTGTGTAAAGGGCTTTAAGCCCTGTGAGTAAAAAGCCCTGTATAAACATCAACCACTGATATTGATAATTTCAGATATTCACATCCTTCTTCCTTTTTTTGGGCAATTGTATGCATTTTTAAGTTTCTGTAAGACTTGGGGTAATGTGGCTGGTGCCGAATTCATGTGATCACTTGCTGTGTGCAACTATCTTGAAGCAAGTACAGGCTCTTTTAAAGTGGTATCCTTTTCCTCTCCACGCAGCGTCCCATCATCTCCATCTGTTGGGGTCACAGAGATTCGCGCCTGCTGATGGCTTCCGGACCTGCGTTGTACGTTGTCAGAGTGGAGCACAGGGTCTCCAGCTTACAGCTGCTGTGCCAGCAGACCATCGCTAGCTGCCTGCGGGATGACAAGGATATCAGCAAACTGACCCTGCCCCCTCGGCTCTGCTCATACCTCACCACTGCCTTTATACCAACAATCAAGGTAAAAGGAAAGAAATGTGTGTATGTGTGAGGAAGAGGAAAGGGTTGCTTGATTTCCCTCCCATGGTGCTACTAAGTGGCAGTGGCTAAATGATAAGATATTACAGTTATCATAGTTATAATTTTAAAAGCTTGATTAAGGGTCATTCCTGTCCTTTTCAAGAGCCCACTAATCTATTTGATGCCTATTAAAATCTCAACAGAAGGCTCGCACATGCTGATCTGCTTTATTCTATGGGGATGGCCTGACTAAGGACATCCCAAGGGTAAAACATGCGGGTAAGTTGCAAAAACTTCTGAAGCAGCTCACGCTGATGATAAGACTGTGTCACAGTCATAGGAGAGATTCAGAGTTGTAAAACTGTTGCCTTCCTACTTTTTACATGAGTCCTTTATATTGCCAGGAAAGTTACACTTCAAGACCTGTGGCTGCCCAGACATTTCTGCTGGCAGTTAGTTCTGCTAACCTTACTGTTCCAACAGTGTTGCGGAAAATGAACCAGATATTATGCCTTTTCCGGTACCACGAGCAGAGCCATCTGCTCAGCCCCTTTGTTTCATGGTTTTGCCTGCAGTCATATCTCAGTATTTCTGAACTCTTTATCACAGCCTATAAACCAGAGCATTAGCTGGTAAATGCCCTACATTCAAACATATATTTTTGTGTTAGGTATTTTCTGTATATGTGTTACAGCATTCTCCTGTGCCAGTTTCAGATCCTTGTGAAAACAATGCAGAGCTAGAATAACTAATTTGAAATCAGTGGAGTTGGCCCAGCTAAAATGACAATAAATTATGCCTGTAAAATAATGATTCAGCACAGTTCCATTTGGGTACTGCTAATGAGGGCAATTTGTGCAACTGTGAAACATTTCATTTGCCAGAGAAGAATAAATGCCTTGCTGTAACCATAACTCCTCAATCTTCAAATCAAATGGAGAGCATTTAACACACCAGTTGTTCTCAGTTCTTTCTAGCATGCCTATTTCTCTCCAGGATGCTTTCCATGTTGTCCCAGAGCCACCCCTGAAGCTCTCTAGAGCTTCAGTGATGCTTGCTTGGGTGTTGGGGATGAGATGGATGGGATGGGATGGGATGGGAGGGGATGGAGGGGGGGGGGGGGGGGGGGGGGGGGGGGGGGGGGGATGGGGGGGGGTGGGGGGGGGGGGGGGGGGGGGGGGGGGGGGGGGGGGGGGGGGGG
>WYDI02028442.1:0-14548 GCA_009867235.2 Psittacus erithacus
AAACTTAAACAGGGGAAGTTTAGATTGGATATAAGGAAGAAGTTCTTTACTGTGAGGGTGGTGAGGCACTGGAATTGTTTGCCCAGGGAAGCTGTGAATGCTCTATCCCTGCTGGTGTTCAAGGCCAGGCTGGACAAAGCCTTGGGTAACATGGTTTAGTGTGAGGTGTCCCTGCCCATGGCAGAGGGGTTGGAACTAAATGACCTTGAGGTCCTTTCCAACCCTAACTATTCTATGATTCTATGATTCACCTTCACAGCATGCACAAAGGAGTGGGGAACTGGCCAGGGGGTGCTGTGGAGAGCCAGCACAGGTTGGCATTTTGCCAAAAGAAAGGAATTAGAGGAAATACAGGGAATATAAAATGCAAAGTATGCATTCATGTGTGTGTGTATGTCTTTTTTTACACAGATATGTATATGCAGGATCTATAAAACACCAAATGGGAAACAATGAATGGCTATCCAGTTCATTCTATTGGACAAGAAGAAGAAGAAAATGTTAGGTTGAATGGCATCCAGAAATACACCTCCTCCTGTGTATGGCTGCGAGCCAGTCACCAAAGGGGTCACAAACAGACTGGATGCTCCATTGCACAGACAGACCCTTCAGCCTTAGAAAAACTGCCTATGTCTCGCAAATGGCACAATTTCTGTGTACATGTGAAGTGCTAATTAAAAGGGGTTATTTCTTAGGGTAGATTTACTGATACCTCTGCTCTGAAACGTCCAAAGAAGCTGAGACCAGCCAGCCTTAGGAGCAGGCAGTGAGATGAAAGCACCCAAAGCAGAGAGAGATGGTGCAGCCACCTCCTGCTCCTCTGTGCCCTCAAGGGACAAGCAGGTCTGCCTACCCAGCAATGGTTTCAAACTGCTTTGGTTTGTCTTGGAGTGGCAGGGCAGCTGGAACCCCTCTGGATGTGCCATACAGCCTCCTGGCTGATCTCCTACAGACTTTCCTACCTATCAGCTGCTGCCCCCATGCATCTCCTGTTCATTTCTCCTAGACCCTGCTTCATGGTCCTGACTCAGTCCCTCCAGTTCTCCCACAGTGCTCCCAGTTTCCTCCTACATTCCCAAGTGCTGGCTGATGAGGAGGTGGGTAGGGCTCCAGGAGTCTGTGCTCCTCCAGTGGGTAAGCTGCCTGCACCACACCCCAGGACCAGCAGCAGCTGCAGGCTTCTCTTGCCAGAACCATGGCCCTGGTCTCCCTTCTGCCCACCTTTAGCAAGCAGGACTGCTGCCAGGCTACAATGAAAGTGAATGGAGGTTTCATGCACTTCCGGGAAGAATCAGCAGAGGTGGATAAGAAGTCATCCATGAAGGGAGAGAAGCAGTGGGCTTCTGACTCCCCCACACTGGAAGGCAAGGTACCACAACTCAAATGGCATTGAGTGCTCTCTCCTCCTCCCCTCTCCAATCTGATGGCTCAAAAGCCACAAGGATTTGGAAAAGCTGGACCACTTTGATTTGCACTCTGTGTCTGGAGATGTGAGCCACACTTCTACAGCCATCAGTGAAAAAGGTGGACATGTAGAGGGCCAGAACCTTGCAAGTGTTCCATGGAGGAAAGGGCTGCATCACACACTGAAGTCACACACACGGTCAGTGCCTTCACCCCTCCATCCTCATCCCCTGGGAGCACTTCAGCAAGACCTGCACCTCCTTCGACACTGAACACAGTCATCCACAAGGCAGAGACTTACAGGAAATCATGATCCATTTGTTCCTGGGTTCATGAAACTCCTGCCTTTTGAAAATCAAGCGCACAATCCTATGATGCAGGACCCATGGCTCCGAGTAGCACTTGAGATAGGGCAACATGGGTGAGGAAGCCATGGGTGTCAGCAGCAGGCTCAGGTGCAATCCCATCTGTGCCTGGCCTGACAACATGGTTTTGGCTGGTGCAGGAGCTGAGGAAAAAGAAGGCTCAGGAGGTCTTATCACTGTGTATGAATACCTGGTGGGGAAACAGAGATGCAGAAGCCAGGCTCTTTTCAACAGTGTCCAGCGGCAAGGTAACAGGCAGACACCGAGATACAGGAAATTCCACCAAAATAGAAGAAAAACACTTTTTCACTTCAAGGGTGGCTGAACACTGGAACCAGTTGTCCGAAGAGACTGTGTAATCTCCATCTGCAGGGATACCTAATCCCAGCTGGACATGGCAATGGCTCCACGTGACCCTGCTTTGAGCAGGGTTTAGACAAGGTGGTGTATGGACGTTCCTCCAGCCTCAGAAACCCTGTGGCTCTGAGCTGCACCCTGTCACATAGGACACCAGTAAGATGTAGTGCACTGACAGCCTCTTCAGGACTGAGGAGCTAGCACCTTTACAAAAGGCAGCCATAAGTTTCTTGCCCTATGGGCTGTGATCTGTAAAGTGAACAGGCTTGTAGAACCAGGCTGCTGCTAGCTCGTGTAGTGCATAAGGATTTTGTCGTCAAGCTGCACAAAGTGATGTGATCTACAGGAGTCGGACTGAGTCTGGGAGCAAAATGCCCTCAGGTCTGGCATGAGAGGCTAGCTTCATCCTATTAGAGCTGACTTCCAGATGCATGCAGAGAAGCACACATTCCCTTAACCTTGCCCAGATCATGCTGCCACAAGCTTTTGCTGCCGAGCAGTGATTTTTTGAGACAGAGCGCATTTACTGGGCAGGTCCTGAGAACACTTTGTGCCTGTGACTGGAGCTAGTGGCTCAGGAGTGGTGATGAGCCAAGGCGCTCAAGGAAAAGGGCTCTGAACAGTTACAGTAGACTTTGAATCTGAAGCCACACAGCTAAGGACACAGTTTATAGGTTCTCTATGCAAGTGTTTGAAATCCATTTGTGCCCGGTGTGCAGTAAACCAATTCGACACACTCAGAAGAGATACTGTTTATTGAGGACTGGGTGCCCAGTGGACTGTTCCACAAGTCAAACACACCAATGCAGCCTTCTCATTACATTTATACAGAAAAGGTACAGGTAGTACAGACCCAGTGATAGTGATGAGTTGTAATCTACATATAATTACAATATTTGCTGTCTCATTCCCAGCAGTGTGCGCTCACAGCCCAGAAAGGCAACTGTATGCTGGGTTGCATCAAAAGGAGTGTGACCAGCAAGTTGAAGGAGGTGATCCTGCCCCTCTACTCTGCACTCGTGGGTCCCCACTTGGCATACTACGTGCAGTTCTGGTGTTCTCAATGTAAGAAGGACATGGAGCCATTGGAACAGGTCCAGAGGAGGCCACAAGATTGATCAGTGAGCTGCAGCACCTCCTATATGAAGACAGGCTGAGAAAGTCGGGGCTGTTCAGCCTGGAGCAGAGAAGGCTGCTTGGAGACCTCATAGCAGCCTTCCAGTATCTGAAGGGGGCCTATAAGGATGTTGGGGAGGGACTCTTCATTAGGGACTGTAGTGACAAGACAAAGGGTAATGGGTTTAGACTTAAACAGAGGAAGTTCAGGTTAGATATAAGGAGGAAGTTCTTTACTGTGAGGGTGGCGAGGCACTGGAACAGGCTGCCCAAGGAACTTGTGAATGCTCCATCCCTGGCAGTGTTCAAGGCCAGGCTGAACAGGGCCTTGAGCATCATGTTCTAATGTGAGGTGTCCCTGCCCATGGCAGGGGGACAATCTTAAAGACTTTTCCAACCCAAACCATTCTATGATTCTGTGATCCTATGATCCTAATCACTACGCATGCTCTACAGAAGGGTCTTCACATGGGCTGAGGTCTTTCTGAGCTGTGGATATGATTTTTAGTATTATAATGAAGGCAGTTCACTTCAGGACAACTTGAAAGTTAGTTCTTTTCCCAAGTTAGGTAATCAAATAGTGACTTGGACAAGCTGTTAAATAACTCAACCTTTGGTGCCACCAATCCTGGATATTCTCCTTGGATCCTTTGAAAACAACAAAGATTGGCTGTTCCTTTTTGTTTAAGAGTGGTGCTTTGTCCCAGGCCCAAGACACAATAACTATGAACTATGGCTACCAATTGCAGGTGCACAGTATAACAAAAAAGCAATATATCTTAAGTGGATAGAAAAGAGATTTCAATAGAAAATTTAATAAAAATTTTCTTTCAAAAATTATGGTGACATAATAAAAAATGTCAACAGAAAACAATCTACTGCTGTTCCCTGCACTTGGAGGAAGACTCTCATAGGAAGCTTTTTCACTGCAGTGCGCTAGGTCAGACCAGCTGGTTAGGGATCCCACTCCTCTCTGCTCTCTGGAGGCAGCACCACAGCACCGGCAGGAAGGAACTGGCAGGAGGCTCTTCGCATGCGTCATACAGCATCTGCTTCATTTCAAGCGCCAGGGAAGAGACCAGGGGGCTGCTGTCACTCTCCATGTTTTGAAGGGCTGGGGTGGAAAGGAACAGTCATGGTCACAGCCCAGATCCGCAGGGGATCTGAAGAGTCCCTCCAAACAGGGCCACTCCTACCTCACAGCAATTCCCACAGCCAGGAGGGAGGCAAGGGGTACCAGGATCAGATCGAAGGTGCTGCCCACCAATGTCCCACATGCTCCTCAAATCTCTATACTCTGCCCACGTCATCCCTCACCCACACAGGGCGCAGAGCCCTTCTAGGCCAGGACAGAGATTATAGCTCCCTACCCAGGGCCTTTCCTCCTACCCACAGGTGCCCCACTGCCCTCACTCACCCTTATTAATGACCAAGATCTCCTCCTTGCACCCATCCTTCAGCTGCTGCCCAGTGAGCCCTAGGAACACATACAGCCCGTCACAGATCCTGCTGACCTGCCAACTGCAGCAGCCCAGTTCACGCCCACTGGCCTGCTGGGCAAGGCTGAGCTCAGGGTAGTTCCTGGAGCTTGAAGTGGCCGTGAGGGACCCAGCCCCAAGTCAATCACATTGGGCAGTTGGGGCTTTGCAGCTCCCTGGTGGATTTGGCAGTAGCCATGGCTAAGGCTAAGCTGCTGAGGTGCAGTGAGGGACCCCCAGACAGGTTGTGGCTCACCAATGAACCTGACAGCCACCTCGCGCAAGGGCTCCTGTGGGCTCTGCAGGTACAGCAGGCTCTGGTGCAGGTAATCCTCCAATCTGCCTCTTCTTCTCTTCAGCTAGAGTGAGCACACAGGGATGGAGTTGGTGCAGACCCTCCCCCTGCACCCAGGACTGGCCTTCCCTGCCAGGACATCCGCAATGCCCAGCCAGCAGCTAGCTGGTGCCAGGGTTTGGAGGGAGCAGTGGGCAGCATGCTCCCTAGCCAGGGTGCTGCAGTGCCACCCTGCCACCAAAGGCCAGTGGGGCACCCGTGGACTCTGGAGGGGAAATGGGACGCTTGTGCGCTTCAGGCACGCAGCACAGGGCTGCCGTGGAGGGCAGAGGAAAAGCTGCTAGCCCCATGTGCTGGGAACTGGGGGAGAGAGACTTCTCCAGAGTGGCTTGCAGGGCTTTGGGGACATCCTTACCATGTACTTGCCAGCCCTCCATATCTGCTCTGTGTGCAGCAGCTTCTGGAGCTGCTGCCACCTCAGGAACTTGGCAGCTTCAACGACGGCTTCTTTGGAGGCCTTCAGAACAACAGGTACAGGGAGATGGCACCTTTACCCAGGAAAGAGGACCAGGAGGTCCCTGGGCAGAGCACAAGGGCAGCAAGGATTGGGGTCAAAACCTGGCCTTAGGCACCTGCAGGTGCCACTGGAAAGCCCACAGGGCCTCCAGTGCTCAGGTCTTTGTGGCCAGCACTGCTGCTGGGTGATGCTGAATCTGGCAGGGCAGGTGTAGGGTATGTCCCTATCCACCTTCACAGGGGCTGCCAGTTCTGCTGCTGCAGGCAGGAAGGGGCTCTGAGCCCTCATCAGGACTCCAGCTGAAGCACATTCAAAGGGCTCAGAAGTGCCCACCTGAGCCACACTTGAGTCACTGTCATGCAGGTGGAAGAACAAGGGCAGGAGGCTTCTCTGCACATCCTTCCTCATCTGCTTTTTGTGAGACCTGATTGGAACCCTCATCACATCTCTGTAGAGGAGGATGGACCGCTTTCGCAAGCAGCTGCTCACCTAGGAGGAGAGAAGAGGAGAGGACCTCAGCCCTCACTCCTCCAAGCCACTGGAGTGAGAGCCACCACTCATAGGCCAGTGAGCACACATGGAGAGGGATGCACCATCCCTGAGCCACACACACATGCCACCCAAGGAGCTCTCTCGCTGCCTTACATTCTCAAAGAGTGGCAGGAGCATTCTGAGCAGCTGCAGAGCAATGGGGCCAGCCGTCTGCCTGTCTACCACGCAGAGCACGTTGCTGAGGACAGTCAGGGCTGCCTTCATGATGTCACAGTCATCATCCTGCAGTTGCTGCATAATGGCTGGCAGCAGGCCTTGCAGAGGCATAGCCTTTGCCTGTGTGAAACACACTTTTTTGGTGACACAGCCAAGGAGGACAGCACCAGCAAAACCACTCCGCTTGCAGCAAGGCAGACGGAGATCTCTCCATGCGCAGCGCAGCCCGGTGCCCAGCCTTACGTGTTCAGTGGCTCAGGGGCTGCTGAACAGAAGGCAGTGAGGGCAGTAGGCACAGTTCTCACCACACCTGATTCCTGACACAGTCCAAGCACACTGCTGTACACACTACCCCTGCTGCCCAGGCCCAGGCATATGCCCTTAATGAGCCTGGCTGCCCCTGCTCACCTGCTCAGGTGTCTCAGACAGTGTGGCGAAGCTTGTGACTGCTACTTTGCGCAGCACCAAACTCCTGCTATGCAGCTGCTTGTGGAGGACACGCAGGATGGGGCTATCATCAGTCTTTAACCTGGTGCAATCCAGGAGCTGTAACACACCAGGAGCAGAGTGAGCACCCAGCACAGCAGCAGAGCTCCTGGAAGGCTCAGGGCAAGGCACCAGGGCTGGGCACATCTCAGACGGGGGGCAGTGGCACCCTTGCCACCTCCCCTCTGCCTCATGCATGCAGCCCAGCTTCCCCCTGCCTGCTCTTGGAGAGGAAATGCTTGCCATTAGGCCCACCTCAATGAAGACAATAATGGCACAGATGTCCTCATAGGATTGTATGACTCCAACTGCCTCTTCACATATGGAGGCACAGCTGACCCATTCTTCACGCTTCAGCACTCTAGCAGGGCAAAGAAGGCATTGGCAGCACTGAGACAGGCAAAGCTCTCTGGGACCATGGTGTCAGCCCTAGCCATTACCCTGTAAGCCAGGCCACACAGGTCAAGGGTCTATTTTCACTTTGTGTTGGCTGCTTGTGCCCCACCACCTGTGCCAAAGAGGATCATGCAGCGGACCCTTCCTCTCCACAGGGGAAACACTGGCCGATGAAAGGATGACTGACAAAGCTCTTACCTGCTCAGCACCCTGATGCCAGTGGGGTAGTCACAGGGGCTCATAAGCATGTCCCAGGCAGCCTCCCCTTTGATGTCTTCAACCAGGGAGTCACCACCCAGAAAATGGAAGAAAGCTTGCATGGTCCTCACCATGCACCTGCACACAGAGCAAAACACAGTCACATGTGGAAGCCTGGCCCTGGCTCTGGCCCAGGGTGGACACCAGCACGCAGGAACAGAGCACCTGCGGCGGTTGACTACACGATCCTCAGCCTCCTTCTTCCAAATCTCAAAGCAGCAGCAGCCCTCCTGTGGGCTTTTCATGGTGAAGGAGATCTGCAAGACCATTGCCATGAAGAGCTCCTCCAAAAGTTTCCTTATGTTGCTTTGATTGGAGGGCACTAGGAAGACCATGCGCATGACAATGGCTACCTGCAGAAAACACCCAGGGACACTCGCTGCAGAGATGTCCCTGCAGCATGCCTGGGGCTGGGGGGTTCAGGAGCTGCGCTGAGCAGAGGGAGATGCCAGGACAGAGTCCAGCCAACTGCATGGCCTGGAGCTCACCTGTGACGGCATTCAGGGCTTGGTGCCCATTTGTAGCATGGGCACATAAGCTTTGATGGTCCTGAGGGAAAAGCTCAGCCAGTCCCATGGGCCGTGCTGGCTATGCTGCACTCGCCTTCTCCAGCCCCACAGCCTGCTCTGCCCCCCAGGCTTCCTGGCTGCCCAAATGGCAGGAGGTGGGGAGGGAGGAGGATCCCCAAGGGCAGCAGGGGCAGGCTGCCTGCCAGTCTGCTGCAGGGACAAGCAGTATGTGCTGCCCTTCCTGGCTGTAGCCCTGAAGCCCTCAGTGACCTTTTGGAGATCCAGGTTTGGGAGCAGATCGAGAGGGGAGGAGGAGTTGAAGAGGGGTGCGCAGCCCCAGGCAGGGTGGACCAGACCTCATCCGGACACTCACAGTCAGCAATAAGTGGCAGTTGCATTTTGTGCTGAAGTTGTTGTGAGACATGCTTGTGTGCTGGATCAGCAGCAGCGACTTCAGTATTCTGCTCAAAATGCTGGGCTCACATACCAGCGCGCTCCACATGGCCTCAGTAGTGGTGTGATGCCAGAGCTCAGAGTCAGTGGGGCCATCTTGGCCATAACAGCTTTTGTCTGGGCTGTTCTCAGAGGTCCCAGGATTCCCCTGAAGCTGAAGGGTTATGTCTATGTCACCAGTGATGGAAATATGCAGCAGGCTAGTGGTCACATCCCAAGACTGTAGCTGGGCCATTTGGAGAAGGGTCTGCATCAGGATGTCCCGCAGTGACCTTCTGTTGACAAGCATCAGCTGCCTATAGATGATCTGCACGAGGTCGCCCACCTGGCAAAGGCAGGAGTGTGGAGCTGGGTGGAGTGCAGCCACAGCCCCTGCTGCCACCAAGAGCTGCTCCCCTCCTGTCACTCCTTGCCACTCTCAAAGACCACTGGACATGTGCCCCAAGGGCATGATCATGGGGCAGTCCAGCTGCATGCTGCTTACCTCAGTCAGCTTCAAGCACGAGTCTGTCAAGACTACCTTCAGTGTGTTGGCAATCACCTGGATGTTAGAGACCCTTTCTTGTGTCATGTCCCTCAAGACTGTGAGGACTAAGCTGCACCTCTCATGTGGGAGTAAGAAGCTCCCAATCGCCTATGGGAGAAAGAGAGGGGAGTTGCCACCCTGAAGGCCCTGGTGGCAGAGCAGAGGTAAGCAGCCAGGGTGGCTCTGGGCTGACACAGCCACGGCAGTGCTTCCCGCTCCCCAGGACAAGTGCCAGCAGTGGGGGCTGCTCTGGAGTGATTGCAGCCACAGAAGCATGTGTGAGAGACTGAACTTGAAATCAGACTCCACCATTCATTGCCTCAAAGATAGGTGTAAAAGACTGGTGTGTGGAACTGAGGCCCACTGTCTCAAAGATTGCTGTCCATTATCTCAAGGACTGCTGACAGACATGTGCAGAGAGCTGGCTGCAAGACCAGCAAAACTGGATGGAAGTGATCAACCAGGAATGTGCAGTATGTGACATTAAGAACAGAAGTATTTTCCCCAAACACATAATAAAAGGGGACAAAGGTAATCGTCGGGTGGTCACCCAACACAGATGACTATGGGTCCTCAGGACACCACTGGCTCCACGGTGGTGACTATCCCTCCAGACTCTGAATGCTTGCTTAATTTCTATCCTCTTTTCCGAACTGCCCTATCACTATATATTTTATAATAAACTTTTTAAAATAATTATATTTTTATAATAAACAAACTGACTGACTGTGGCACTTGACCTCGTTTGCATCTTAGTTTCACTCTGAGAATCACAAAAAAAATATTTCTGACACTAGGTTTTATCCAGTTAGACTTTCAGAGTGTGTAGAGGGAGCTGCCCTGCAGGCTGAAGGAGAGGGATGGGCTGAGCCACGGGCAAGACCTACAGTGTGCTGGCTTTGCCAGGAACCAGAACTTGCCAGTGGCCAGAATGGCCAGAGCTGCTCCACTGACACTGGGTTAAAGCCTCTGTCTACTCCCTTGTGGAGAGGGGGTGGGAACCTGCAGAACAGGAGGCCATGCCAGCCACCGCAATAGCCAAGGCGCCAGTTCATGGGAGTGTCCTGCTAGCCTTACAGCCATGACCCCCAGCAAGGGAAGAGAAGGTCATTACCACCGTTTCATCATTGAGCTCCATAGGCCACAAGGTGCTAGGGCCTTCCCGCTCCAGAGAGATCTCTGGATCCTCACGTTTTGCACAGTAGCCTGAGCAGGAGGGAAAACATAGACTGAACAATGGCAGGAACAACAGAGAGCTGGAGGCAGCAGGTGAGCGTGTTAAGGAGAGCTGTGCTTGGCTCTCCATTCCATGGAGCTGCAGATGTGCCAGGGCAGTAGTGGGCCCATTTACCAGGGGAGGAGAGAAAATTCCCTCTCAGGCTGTGGAAGGGCACGAGAGTTCAGTCTGGCTTTCTGCTCAGAGGACAGAAGCACAGGCGTGCTGCAATCACCAGCTCTCCAGCTCAAGGGTTCTAGGGACAGGCCCCAAGCCGCTCCTCCACAGTGGGCTGTGTGTGCCCTTCAGTTTGCACAGCTGCTGCCCTGTCCCAGCCTCGGAGGCATTTGCTGCTCCTTCCTCTAGCAGAGGAGGGGGCTAGGGCGGTGCGGCACCTTGCCTGGGCCCTTGCAGCTAGAAAGCTCCAGCCTGCCCCCATGTCTCTTACTCTGTCGCACCAGAAGGAACCTCTTGAAGTTACACAGTGCCTGGAAAGCCCCGCAGCTGATCTTCTGGTCCTCCTCAGCATAGGACAGGGCAAGGTATCCCATTGCCTGCCCTAGAAATTCCAGAGGCTTGCTTCTGGAGAAGCACTGTATGCCGTCTCTTGCATCCAAGTGCTGCGGGAGAGAGGAAAAAGCAGTAACAGGGCCAAGCTGTGGCAGATGGGATGAAAGCCCTAACCTCTGAGATCAGCTCCTGGGCCGAGTGCCATGTGAGCAACAGCTTTGGAGAGCTCTGCCCTGTGCTGTGCCACATGGAGACCTAGTCCATGGCAGTCAAGCCAGGGCAAGGACTGTGCTGTTTCCCTGCGAAGGGAACTCTGGAAGGGTTCTGCCTTCTCACCCTGTGAGCCCCTGGGACTGGGATAGTGTTTGAAGGAAGACTGAGACCCTAGATCTGCTGCTCCTCCAGACCCATAGTCAGCTGACAGAGACCTCCTTCACCTGCAGAACTCCCCATCTGCAGGGGAGAGAGGGCTGCCAGAGCTGCATCTGCAAAATGCTCTTAAGTGCAGGGACAGCACTTGCTCCTGAGAGAAAAGGCACAAGACAGAGTGGAGCTCCCAGAGAGAAGACCAAAGATACTGGTGCAAGGTTGAACCTTGCTGAATCCCCTACTGCCCTGCACCCAGGCTTCACCTGAAGGGGACCTAGAGTGATCGGCTACTCTGTGGCACCAGGAAGGGGCAAGTGGTAGCCAGAAGTCACCTTCATCACAGGCTCCTTACCTCCAGCATTGAAGAGGGCGATAGAAAGTAGGTAAGGCGTACAATCCACTCTACAGCCTTCCGGCGCTTAGCCATGTCCTCAGATGCCGTGATGGGCAGCAGAGCCTGAGAAGGGAAAATCTGCAGATCTGCTGTGGGAAACAACAGTGACTCCCAGAGCAGTGGCTCTGCCAAGCATTTGCTGCTGTTTATGCAATGTGCTGCGAAGGCTTCCCATGGTCCACAGTAAGACCTGGAATGGGGTCCATTCACGTTGTTATCTGGGGACCATTGCCAGCTGCTGGTGACCTGCTGCAGTCAGGGAAGTTGCCAGATACCATCCGCAAGGCACCTTCGCCCCCTTCCACATGCAGCTCCAAAAAGGCTCCCTCTCCAAGAGGACGAGAATCTCTGGCAGGGGCTGCACAAGGGAGGCCGGACACATGAGAAGGCCAGAAGAGAAGACCTTCAGGGGTGGACTCCCATTGCACTATGCACCTTGCACCATGGCTGTATCCTAGGGCATCTCCACCCTGCTGGCAAACAGGGAGGAGAACGTGAACAGAGCAGACAGTGAGGGCAGTGGCTCAGCAGTGCCAGAAACTCCTTTCACCCTTTGGCCTAGGGGCTGGGGTGTGCATGCTTTAGAAGGTTTCATCACTTTAGGGTAAGGCAAGGAAGACACACCATGAGCTCTGCTCTTGGTAAATGCCTGACCTGCAATATTTTTCCTGTTATGAAGATGCAGGATCTCTGTGAAGCACCACATATCAGCGCCTCTAGCACGCTGTCCAGAGTTTTCAGGATCTACGAGAGACACAAACAGACACAGATACACATAGATACAACAGGTTACATGCTTACCCTGGCCCTCCCTCCTTGCAGAAAGCTTGCTCGCCTGCCTTCTACCTGAGGTGGGCCTCAGCTGCCCTCAGGTGCCCAGGAGAGGACTCAGGGTCTCCCTGGCCTTCCTTCTCCTACTGGCTTCCTGCAGCCAAAGTCAATGAGGAGACCACATAGGGGGACAGGCTGTCAGGCTCTTTGTAGCTCAGCCCACATTTACCTGATCATAGAATGGAGTATGCTGGCTGATCGCCTCACTTGCAACAAAACTGAAGGTGCTACCTATGTGTCTGTAGAGGCGGTTGTCCAGCAGGTTTTCCCTGTATTCGCTGTGAGGAGAAAAGGTGTCGGCTGGATGCAAGGGCTTCTACACTGGGGAAGGTGACCACAAACACTATGACTAGCAGTCCCCAGGGCTGAACCCCCACAAGGTGGGCAAGGCATCTCCTCCCTCGCCCATTCTGCTGAGCCAGGGACAGAGTGCAGCCCTGGCCAGTGGACCCTGGAGCCCTTTCCACCTCCTGCCTCTTCCTTCAGAGGAAAAGCCAAGAGGCATCGGGGAGCCCTGGAGCACCTGCCACCATCCTGCCTGACCTGCTAATGGGCCGAGAGGTGGGAGAGCAGAGGCCCAAAGACCGCACCACCAGGACAGGAAATGCCTGGTACTACCAGGCCCATGGGAGGCTCTAGCCTGGCCAGGCTCTGGGACAGGTACCTCAGCGCAGCGATGGCAAGCAGGCCTTGCTGCCACATCATGGTGTCCATGCTGTCAAAGGCCTCGTTTTGCATTAGTGCCTGGAGAGGGAAAGCATGGCTGGGATGGGGCACAGCAGCTGACAGTGTCTGGCACCAGTCTGCCAGTCTGCAGAGTGGGCAGAGTACCCACGTCAACACCAGCGCCCACAGCAGTCCTTTGCTCTGCAGTGGCTCCAGTGGCAGGAAGGGCTGTTCCCACAAGGCCTAGCCTACTCTCCCGCTGTGCCCAGATGCCTGAGTGCTGTCCTCATCACCTGTCTGGTGCTTGGCCATATTTGCCCCGTTCCCTTAGCCCAACTGGGGGGTCCCTCACCTCCAGTTTATTCAGCAGCTCATGGGATGTTGGGCTTTGGTACCTTCCCTGCAGTGAGGCTCTGCAGAGCATGTCGATGGAGGCCAGAAACTTCATCTTTGACTCTAGATCCTGTCAGTCCAGGAGAAGAGAGACAGAGAAGGGTGAAGGGGCAGAGGCACAGCCAGCAGGAGTGGATGCTTGAGGGGCTACAGCAATGGTACAGTGGGCCAGGAGGGGAACAGCTCTGCACTGCCAGCAGCACTCCAGGATCCTGTGTGTAGGCAGCACATGTGACAGCACTCAACTGGGACCTGCTGGCAGAGCTTTGCTGACAAATTCTGTCATTACCCTTCTGGTGCTTTTGACAAAGTCCATGATGTAGTTATGGGCTTCCTTTTCCTCATTCTGCAACTGGATGCTGGAGTCAGCAGCAGCTACACCTGATGAAAAGCAAGAATGGAGAGAGTTGTAGGCAGGGGTAGGAGGTAGAGGGAAGAGAGAGGTCCTCTCTCCAGCCCTGCACCAGCTGCTGTGCCCACAGCACACCCTGTGCCAAGGTGCTGATGCCCTGTCCATCTCCCCCAGGATGCAGCCAGTAGCAGGGGGAGAAAGGTGCCAGCCCTGCAGCACCACTGCCTCCTGTCCATGCAGCTGCTTCTCCCTGCCCTGTTCTGTGCCCCAAGGTCATCCCCTGGCGTCCTCTTGATACCCACTCATGTAATGGACGGTGACACTCTGAGATTCCTCCATGGGCATTGCCTGGGTCTTTCTGACTGCTGATGGTCTTCATCGGCTGTCCCAGCAGGGGCTTCTGCACGAGCTGCTTGGCTCTTCTCTCCTCAGAGTCCTGGATACTGTGGGGCTGGGCACAGTACTTGCCATGAAGGCCCAACTGTTACCCACCAACCAAGCCAGGAGGGAATGTATCCTGGCCTGCATTGTGACTCATGGGCCGCAGGGCCAAGCAGCATGTGTTGCCCTGCTTGGCTGTGGCCCTGAACCCAAATAACCAAGAAACCACATTTTCTTCCACCTTATTTCTTCTTTTCATTAACAGCTAGAATTTCACTGAACGGTTCAGGTTGGAAAGGAACTTAAGATCATCGAGTTCCTCAGAGGAGGGTGAGGGAAAGACATTCATTCACCCTGTAAAGGAGAAAGCTTCAGTGTAGATCTCACAGCAGCCTTTTACTCCCTACAGAAGAACAAGAAGACAGAGCTAGTTTCTTCACAGCAGCGCATGGTGGGATAATGACAGACAAGAGGCATTGGGAGACTTTCATACTGGAAATAAGGAAAAGCCTTTCTCCTCATAAGGACAGCAAAGAGATGAACAGATTGCCCAGAGAGATGGCGCTGT
>WYDI02028443.1:0-20497 GCA_009867235.2 Psittacus erithacus
TGAGCTTTTCTTAGAAGTACACAGTGAAAAGACAAGATGCAGTGGTCACAAGCTGCAATAGGGGAAATTCAGTCTAGGTGCAAAAAAAGAATACTCGCATGAGGGGAGCCAAGAAAAGGAATGGGTACCCTGAGAAGTAGTGGAATATCCACCCTTGGAGATAACTTGATGCAAGGCCCAGAGCAATCTTATTTTACTTTGAAGCTAGCCTTGCTTTGAGTAAAGGCCTAAACTAGATGAATTCCTTTGGTCACTTTTGGTCTGAGCTACTCTATCATTCAAAGCACCCCAACGCTTGGCAAAAATAAGTAAAACTCTAGGAAGAAAAGGAAATGTTGTTCTAAGCAGAAGGAAGCACAGCACAAATATATGCAAATAAAGAAGAAAAGAAAGTTCTTGCAAGTTCCTGTTTAACTTTGTTCTTGTCCTTCATTAAGCATGTCCAGTGGATTAAACTCCATTTTCTTACCCATACCTTAACCCTTACTGATGGAGATAAAATTTCTACAGATTTATCACTGCATAGAGAAGCTTTTCCCCAAAGGGCAAGAACAATCCCTCTCACCAAATTAGGATGAGTATCCACTATGCATTCTCAAAATCTGAGGACACCAGGTTATTAATATATCCCAAGAAGATGGCTTATGCAAAGAAGTTCTGTTTTCACTTACTGGAAGTGAGAACAGACATTTTTTTCTCTCAGTCTTCTGCCAAACAGTTTACACTTAGATTCATAATCACGGAATCATAGAATAGTTTGGGCTGGAAAGGACTTTTAAAGGTCATCAAGTCCAACTTCCCTGCAATAAGCAGGGACATCTTCAACTAGATCAGGTTGCTCAGAACCACATCCAGCCTGGCCTCCAGCAATGGTGCACCCACCACCTCTCGGGGCAACCTATTGCAGTATTTTACCACCCTCACTGTAAATTTTTTCTGCCTCATGTGCAGCCTGAATCCCCTCTCTCAGTTTAAAACCATCACCCATCGTCCTATCACAACAGACCCTGCTAAAAAATCTTTCTCCATCTTTCCTACAGCCCCTTTTAAGAACTGAAAGTCCACAATAAGGTCTCCAAGAGTCTTCTCTTCTCCAGACTGAACAAGCCCAACTCTCTCAGCCTTTCCTCATAGGAGAGGTGCTCCAGCTATCTGATCATTTCTGTGGCCCTCCTCTGTATTTGCTCCAACTGGTTCATGTCTTTCCTGTGCTGAGGACTCCAAGCTGGTTTTCATGTACTTATCTGTTTCTTCCTTTGATACTTGATTTGCTTTTATATTCCCTAAAACACATTCTTTTACTTTTAATTGATATATCAAAAAACATATGAGGCTAGTGACACATTCAATTATCATGGCTGAACTTATGATTATAAAAATACAATGTAAAGATCAGAGGTTCAGGAATACTTTGTTTCTTTTTCATTATCCTCCTGTTTCTTTATCGGTTTGAATCAGTTTTATCAATTTCAAGCTAGGTATGAACAAAGCAGTAGCACATCTTAGAGATGAATATAGTTATTAAAAAAATGTAATGTTAACATTTTTTACATAGTAAATCCCAGTGCACCGTATTGAAGCACCATCCTAAACAGTATTTAATATAACCAACAAGCAGGTCTAACATTTTGATAAATTTTAAAGCCTCTAGCTATTTAGACATGGATCCAGTAAGCCTAGGATCCTGAAAATTGAATGGCTATTTCAGCTCAGAATGAGGTAAACATTTCTTTTTATTTTTTCATTTTTAGTTATCATTTGACTTTAATTCTTCTTATTTAGTGTTTCTCAAAACTTTGTAAACTCCACACATTTTTATTGTCTTATAAGTCACTAGAAATCATCCTTTCTTTTATATATACATATATGCACACATATATATATGTATATAATTTTCACTCTCCATAAATCCCAGAGTAAGTGCTGTTTGGGTAGTGGTGCCTGCAGCAGACTTTTCTGAGAGGATGGTGGTAACTGTGAACTCCTCTGAAGCCAGTATCAATCAGCAATAACAGGTTTGTACCAGCCGCATCAATGAGCACATGAACGTACTTTGCATGTTTTATCACCAAGGAACTCTGACATTTTTCAGGGAGTGATAGAAGTTGCACATCTTTTAGAAAGTTCATGAGATTTCAAGAAGCACTATGAAAATCAGAGATGTTAAAAAGTACAGTGGCAATCACAGTTTTGAAACTCAGTAAGCTGTCCCAGGCACAATAGAAATGCACCTTGAGAGACTGCTATTTTGTTACTGGGTATACAGCGTTTGCTAATAGATACGTGGATGATTTAAAAAATCAAATAAAACATAGCATAAAACTTCATTGCATAAAACTTCATTTGCCTCTTTAGGGAGTTAAATTTCACACAGTTCCATTGCTTTCTCTATAGAACGGGTAATGATGATAGGACTTGCTAACTCAACTGGAATTACTCAGGGAGAAAGATCTGGGAAAGAAAGAAAGTAAAATCAACAGGGAGCTTTCCACATAATCCTTCTCTTACTGGCCTGTCCTACCTGCAGGCTGTGTCAAAAAATGGATTTTGGCTGCATATTTTTTAAATACTAGAGAAAGCAGATAGAAATATCTGGATTTCTGAAACAACTTTCTTGTGCTTCTCAATTTTTAAGCATCACCATCTACACTAATTGCAATTTTTTTTTTTCTTTCCCTCCATCATTCATATTTCATTATATCCCTCACATGCTATTGCTTGGCAGCTGGATACTTAACAAGATTACAGGATATGAGAAGGCAGGGATATTTTTCTCTTGGCGTTCATGAATGAAGCTTTCCTAGGATACAGGTGCTTTCTTCCAAGACTTCTAAACCCTTCTCCAGGGAGACAGGATACTGTTTATTTTATAGAATTTGTTTTTAGAAATAAATAATTGCTTCTATATGCTGAATATGTTTGTATGCATAGATGTTGCTATTTGGAGAGTCAAGGTAAGGAGAAGGAAATACTAAACATAACAAAAACACAACTAAACTTATCAAGTGCCCAGGTACTCAAAGGAATACGAGCCTTTCCTTTTCTGACCAAGAATTGAGGTTAAAATACAGTTCACAGCAAATGCTTGCTATACTCTCATTAAAGTCACTCCCTCAGTCTGACCCATATTGTTCATGATCAAAATTAGGACCATATTTGTGGCTGCAACTGTCAAGCTTTTGTATATCACGTCATTGTCATTTTGCAGTACATACAGAATAGGTTTGCAAATTGTCTGAGGCACAAATCAGGTTTTGTTATCTTTCTGTCTTTCAAGTAAATTAATTAACTGTGATAATCACAGATTTTTTTTGAGACAGCTGCTCTTACTGTTACAATTGGAGCCAGAAGCTGAAATGTTTATGAATACAATCCTAGAACCAGTAATTATATAAATTTTATGCTTTATACTGACAAACCACTTGCAAGATGCCCAGTCACCAATGAAAGTAGATTGTATCTTAAAAAAAAAAAGCCTACTTATGTTTTTCTTGGTTTAGAGATTTGTCTCCTGGCTGCAAAGGTTGCAAAATACATGGAAGAAAGTAATGCACCAGTAGTGAGAAACAGAACAGCCCTGCAACTTGTGTCTGTGAAGACAGTGAATGTTCAGGAAGGATATATTGCACTGTTCACCTGCAATTGCTTCCAGACTTTCTCAAGAAAAGTGTTATTATTATTATTATTATTATTATTATTATTATTATTTTCTTTGTTATTTCTTTTCACATCCATCAGTAAAGAAGCTTCCAATATTATTGTATTGAGCATATGGCAGAATAGATTCCCTATATCAAATCCATAGACATCAGAAATAAAAAGTCCAGTATAATCAGCGACCTTGCCAGTGGCAGAGAGTTGGACCTGGGTGATCTTAAGGTTCTTTGCAACCCAAACCATTCTGTGATTCTGTTCTTCTATGTTCCCTAAGAGGTCATCTTAAATACATTTTCCTATTTTTATTTTTTCTTCTGAATTTACCCCAAATATATAGTTTCTTTATTTCAAAACTTTTCATTATGAAATACAATTTTTGCAATGAAAGTCAGAACTTTTAGCTATAACAGAATATCAGTAATGTTAAACAGAAGAGCTCTGAAATTGCCTTTCCCAGGAGTGTGTGTGCGCATTTAAATCAATTTTAAATCTTAAAGTAGCATTTCATTGACAGACAGACAAGCAAAACCACAGACATTCTAAAAACATTTTTTTATGACACTTAGAATCATACAATAGAATTATAGAATAGTTAGGGTTGGAAAGGACCTTAAGATCATCTAGTTCTAACCCCTCTGCCATGGGTAGGGACACCTCACACTAAACCATGTCAACCAAGGTTCTGTCCAACCTGGCCTTGAACAACTCCAGGGATGGAGGATTCAAAACTTCCTTGGGCAGCCCATTGCAGTGCCTCACCACCCTTACAGTAAAGGACTTCTTCCTTATATTCAGTGGTGTCCTGGGTTCAGCAGTAGCAGTCATTTTTTCTCCTTCTTAGTAGCTGGTGCAGCGCTGTGTTTCTGACTTTCAATCTGAGAACAGTACTGATGATACCGATGTTTGTAGCAAATTGGAAAAGAAAATTAAAAAATCAAT
Source organism: Psittacus erithacus (assembly GCA_009867235.2). Taxonomy (NCBI): domain Eukaryota; kingdom Metazoa; phylum Chordata; class Aves; order Psittaciformes; family Psittacidae; genus Psittacus; species Psittacus erithacus. The sequence goes on from WYDI02028443.1 coordinate 4,597, forward strand.
CTGCTATGTTTACAATAACAAAGACTAACCTGTAAGAGGAATTAAGATTTCATTGTGCAGCAGCCATAGAGAAATGAGAGCAAAATAATGTTAAAATAACAGAGAAATGTATTTTAAAACACATAATAAAAGACTTTCAAAAAATCGAGTGAAATTGCTTGTAAAATTAAAACTTGTGGGTTTTGTGTAGGAGTTTGCAGAAAGACAGCAAAGTAAGAATGTTAAAGACTATGGCACTTCTCCAAGATTGGCATGTTGAACAGGAATTTCAGAAACCATGAGAGCCATCTCGTCACCTTGTTCAGTCATTGACACAAAATGCGCACTGACTCCTCTGGGAAATACTTATCCTAATAAATACAAAGTTCCATACTTTATTCTACAGAGAAGTTCCAATCTGGACCTGCTCTGGTACATATCTACATGAAAAGGAGGGAAGGGAATAGAATGAAAGGGAACGCAAGACAAGGCAAGGTGAAGCAAGGGAAGACAAGGAAGAGCTCTGGCCTTTTCAGATTGGAGAAGCTCTGCCAGTCTGAAGCATAGCAGGAAACGATATGACTGTTAGATGACTGTATGACTGTATAACTCCAGATGATGCAACCAGGAAAGACTTGAAATGAAGACTGAATAACTGTTAAAAAAACATGAAGACATGAGAGAAATCACTGGAAGTCATAGCCACGCACAAGATGGTGGACATGTCTGCATTCTCTCAGTCCATTTTTGTATGTATTTCTGTGAAGCCATATGCCAAAATCTGTGTTTCTTATCTGCTGAGCTAATAATTATAATAGTAAAATATGAAGATATTCCTAAAAAATTGCTGAGAGGTTTGGAGTCTTTTTGCCGAAAACTCATGGCAAATGAGTAGAGACCCTCTCCTCCTCCATCGTGGCTCCAGTCTTATGTGTCCTCCTGAAGAACTTTCAAACTGGTTCAGAACATGTAATTACTATCCATATCTTGGGTCAGAAAGTCTTTCAGTTGGTCTTCTGTACATTTCTTCATTCATAATAAATCATAATTAAGAAAATTAACACTTACAGAGCAGTAATACTGAGCAGAATCTAAGCCACAGCTTCCCATTTCTTATTAGAAGAGGAAATTAGTATCAGCCCCAACAATTTTTTTGTATTTTTAAAGAGAAATAAGAAAAGCTTTCCTTTGATTTTATCATTTTGTCTTCCTTCAACAGATTGTCTCACCACTTAACAGGAAAACTTCTTGATTAATTTTAGTAGATAAATTTTTCAGTGAATCATCTTTTGTGTTAATGCACTAATTTATTTGACTGGGCTTTTTATGAATGTTATGTATGTTATTGAAAACTATGTTGCAAGCCATCTGTTTAAACAAACCTCAACCCATGCTTTACCAGTAAGCTATTCATAGAAAGGCTTCAGCTTATTTTTCTGTTACTGGACTCCTAAGTCATGACACTGTTGTCCTAAATTTTTATTTTCTTTTTTTTATTTGCAGAACTGCATACAGAAAATCCATTTCTTTTTGAAACAGAAGTTTCATCAAATGTATTTTCTTCATTAAATAAATCGCTACTATTGTCCTGAAATTAACTTCTTATAGACATTCATATTATCAGACTTAGCTAAGAAAGTTACAATGTGGGATCATTGTATGATTAGGAAATTAAAACAAAACCAAACACAAACAAACAAATAAGCAAAACCATGCCACATTTATTTCTTACTGCCATTGCACATTCACTTTTATTGAGTAGTTTGTTGACTTCCTAAAAATTATCCTTACATTGGAAATAATCAACATTTCTCAGTTTAGCAGAAGAAAACTGCTTGTCACTCTTGATATTTACACAGACAATCCAAATGGTCTCTTTTGAAGTCATTTCATCAGGGGTCCTCCTTCCTCCATTGTTATTCTCCAAGGTTTATGTTCTTGCAGGCAGTTCACTGCAGACTTGCTGGCATTACCTGTTCCTACTGTTATTATTGCTGACTGTGACCCTTGCACTTCCAGCAGACAGTCAGAGAACTGGAGATGAGCAAATCAAAGTTTTATAAAATAATAAAGTCAGGCAGCATCACATAAACAGCTGTCTCCACAGCAGAAGCGCAGTTCATTTTAGTGGCTTTCAGAGACAAAAGTGAGTTTTAGCGACAGGCTGTACTTGTAATACAAGGAGGTAGAAAGTAAGTTACAGAAACCTAAAGATTACTTTGGTCTAAAGATGTTTCAAGGATAAAGAACCAGCAAGTGCAAATGTTATTCTGTCACACATAAATAAAGGGTATTCTACGGTAGTGTGTTTTTCTTTCACCCCAATAGCCGATAAAATGTGTGTGGAAAGATTCAGTGTCTTTTGCTGTCTTCTCCCTTAATAAGCCCCATTTTAGTTACACAGGAAAGAAAAGGTAGAAAAATTCACGCTGTTCTTTTTAACTTGAGAATAACTAAATTAGGCAATACAAAAAGGTTCCAGTTTTAGCCAAGTCTAAATCATATTGCAGCTTTTAAATTATTAACAGTCCAAAACCTTTATGAACCTTCTGCATGTGTCCAGCTGTCTTGATAATGCTCAACCTCAATTATCGCATTATTGAGAAAGTGCTTTAGCAGCAGGATGCAGTGCTCTGTGCTAAATACTGGTCCTCAGCTGAGGTTACTGTATATGTGTAGTATATAGAGTTCTTACTTGGATGACAAAAAAGAATTCCTGGGAGTTTTATTCCTTTCAAGATCATCTGTTACAAGAGAGAGATTAATAACAATTATATAGCTGTACATGGTGGGCTATTCGTATGTTTTATGCGCTTCTTGAGTCCTCCAAGTGCAGCTGAAACACAGAAGGGCAGAAGCAGTTAGCAGAAATCAGTTCATACTGTTATGGGTTTGGATGTTTAATAAGGAGTTGAGCATATTGTAAATCTACCCCAATTTCCTGTCTGATAATTCAAGAATGGCTTACCAGTCTCTGATTGCTATAAATACCAAAGGAAACCATTATTTTGAATATAAACAATGAAAACCTATCTAGAAAAAATGCAGAATTGTCAAATATAGGTCACATACATGAAATTATTTCTTCATCTTGAGGATCCTTTAGAATGCTTTTTTCTGAGGAAAGCAGTACAAAACCTTATTTGGAACTATTAGAATGTAAAAGGACAGTATATGGGAAAAAAAGGTCTAAGACAGATTCCCGCAGTGTGAATGAGAAAATAAAATGGGTCTGGGGGGAGCAGCTGCCATTGGTTTATTTCTTCCATCTCCATGTTCCACAATTTTGTCTAAAGAAAAGCAACACAGTGGTCACACACTGAGAAAATTATAGAACTGGAAGCTACCTTGTACAGAGCCTTTACAGGCATAGTATATGATCTGTGGCACGAGTAATTCAGCTAATCAGTAAAGGAAATTGGTGTCTCCTTGTAAAAATGTGAGATATTTGGATAAATTCCAGTGTAAAGCACAAATCTTACAATTAAACCAAATTGCTAAACTAGCAAGTGATTGGTAGAAATGGTGCCTGGAGATCATTTCCACCACTCTCTCATTATTCTCAAACAACTTTTGCTTAATCCTCCTGTTCTACCTCAGTGTGGCGGTTTCTGTCAGTCAGATTAAAGTGAGACTTCCTGGGATTTTTAAAAGATGTTTCAGAAAGATGCTCACAAGTGATGTTGTTTGTATACTCATTCCCATAGCTTAGAGATGACAGTTTTAGATTGCTCCCTTATGCCTGCTGTGCCAATAAAGTATAATAAATCTGGAGATAAAAACAAGGAAACAGATTTGGGGTGTCAACAGCTGAAAAATGTCTTTTAGTTTGAGTTATATTCTTTTGCAAGAGAGATTTAAAAAAAAAGTGAAAAAGACGGAAAGATGGGTTCTTACATTTGAAAATGCCTTTCTCTGAGGAGGGTGGATATTTAAATATTCATGTGAAGCTCTTGCCTGCAGTTCTGTATTCTTGTTCACCTCTGTCATTGGTCAGAAAAGGTCAAAAATTTCTGGTAAAAACTTCAGTTACGCATTGTCTACACCTGACATCAATTGCTACAGCAAAGGGTGATTTTTTGTTTCTGTGTGAATATTGTTGACAGATTCTACAGAGAAAATTGGCAAGAAAGAATCCTTTTTCCCAATGTTCTATAACTAGATAGATATAACTGATTCACTAATAAAGGCAGAATATTAAGAGTTCAGTGTTCCCTTCAGGTTTACCTACTAGGTGTTATTCAAATCATGAAGATAATTCCATTGAGACAGAGGTGACAAGGAAGGTAAGTTCCTGTTTTCTTTTGGATTTTATTATCTCTATTATCCTGTGGTGGGTTGAGCCTGGCTGGATACCAGGAGCCTACCAAAGCCACTCTATCACACTCCTCCACAGCTGGACAGGGGAGAGAAAATATAAAGAAAGGCTTATGAGTTGAGATAAGGACAGGGAGATACTCGGCAATTACCATCACAGGCAAAACAGACTTAACTTGGGGGAAATTAATTTAATTTATTACTAATCAAATCAGGGAAGGGTAATGAGAAACCAAAATCTTCAAACACCTTCCTCCCACCCCTCTCTTCTTCCCAGGCTCAACTTCACCCCCAATTTCATTACCTTCTCCCTCTGCCAGCAGTGCAGGGGAACAGTGGTTGCAGTCAGTTCATCACATGTTGTCTCTTCCGCTCCTTCCTCCTCTGGGGTAGAGCTGCTCATACTCTTCCCTTGCCTCAGCATGGGGTCCCTCCCACAGGAGACAGTCCTCCATGAACGTCTCCAATAGGAGTCCCTCCCGCAGGCTGCAGCTCTTCATTAACTGCTCCAGAGTGAGCCCCTTCTGTGGGGTGCAGACCTTCAGGAGGAGGCTGCTCCAGTGTGAGTCTGCTACGCAGTCGTAAGTCCTGCCAGGAAACCTGTGCCAGTGTGGGCATCCCCCTGCTCTGGTGTGTTGTCTTCCACAGGCTGCAGATGGATAGTTGTTCTACTGTCGACCTCTATGGGCTGCAGGGGCACAACCTGCCACATCAAGGCTGCGCCATGGGCTGCAGGGGAATCTCTGTTCCAGTGCCTGGCACTCCTGCTCCTCACCCTCTGCACTGACCTTGGGGTCTGCAGAATTGTTTCTCTTATATGTTCTCATCACTCCTTTCTCCATCTGCAATTGCTCCTACACAATATCTTTTTCCTCTTCTTAAAGGTGTTATCTCAGAGGTGCTGCCACCATTGCTGATAGGCTCAGCCTTGGTCAGCGGCAGATCTGTCTTGGAGCCAGCTGGCATTAGCTCTATGAGACATGGGGGTTGCTCTTAGCAACTTCTCACAGAAGTTACTTCAGTAGCCCCAGCTACTGAGATAAAAAAAAAATATACATAAATAAAGAATATATAATAGACTACATAGAGTGATATACATAAATTATAATAATGCAATATGAGTTATATTTAAATAGTATATATTTATACATGGTATAAAAATATAATGTTATATATGCATTCAACATTATTAAATAACAAGAATTATATGTTCTAACTCCCTTCTTACAGATCGTACTCAAAGAAGGTGATTGTAATGTGTCTCCCTGGACTCCATAAGTAATGTGATATAAACATCTGTGTACCAGAGCTTTTGGAAAAGCAGCTCCCCAGCCCATCAACATGGCAGTAAAGGAGCTGTGATAGTAGCTGTGATAGCTTGTAAGGTTTCAGGCATATTATGCATGTGTCACATCACTGCAAGCCAGAGAGTATTCTTGACTGGTGGTGCTGCAGAAGGGCAGGCTGGTTCTGTGTTACTTGGTTTCACAGACAAGATAGCATTGGTGGAATGTTTTGGGGAGAAAAGGCACTGTTAAACACACTCAAATCTAGGGACTGGCTCTTTCCAAGAGATGGGAGACCTCAGTATTATACAGTCACAATGAAACTATTCTGAACTCAACTACCATAAAGATAAAAGCATATATTTGCTAAGCTGAAATAGGTTGAAGAGCAAAAAAAAGCATCTAAAGACATAAGCAGGGCAAAAGGAAACAAACAAATCTGTTTCAATTAGCATTTAAATTAGGTTTAAAATATTTGTTTACCCTCTGGCTCAGCTCTTAGGCCACAGTATAGCTCCTAACTGAGAATCTTGATTGTCACATCCTCATATGAAACACTAATGGTTTATTTTATGGTATACCATAGGTTTCTTTTGGGGATTTGCTCAGATTCAGGGCTTTTTCCTCTTCCCCACTGAGTGTTTTCTGACCAGAGCAGCAGGAAAAACTGTGCACCTGGAGTGGAGGCAGTATTTGATGATTACATGAAACATCATATGAAATTGCACCTTTATTCCTCTGAAGTAGTCAATGTGAAAGGAGTTTATGACCTGCTTGCTACTCAGCCTACAGCTTGAAAAATGCTTATATTGCTGGCCATAGTCCTATTAAAGCCCTAGATACCTGGATAAACTAAAGTGCAAGTTTACTGATCCCTAAAAAAGGCAATATTTCTCTTTCTTTTATTCTCCAGTCATCCAGCTCTCCCATGTACCCAGTGTGTGCTTCCAAAGCTTGCTAGAGCCAGTGCAATGTATTCACCAGACCGTTCTATAAGATGGTTGAACTCACAGGCTGGCCAACCTTAACCTGTGAAAAATGCCTTTTCTTTTGCATTACCAAGTTGAGTTACATCAGAGAAGAGTCTTAAGAACATCAAAGGTTTCACTGGAATGAAGCAGAGAAAGAACTCACAGAGGCAGATGCTGCTTTTATCGGAAAGTTGTTGGGCATTGACTTATCGACACTAGCTACTGTCTTCTGACGTTTGAATCACAAAGTGGTGCTTTCAAACAGCATAACAGGAGCATCTAAGTAAACTGTCTCAAGTTTTCTGAAACATTCATTATGTTGACCAAAATGGCTATTGAAATTCAACCTCAGTTCACATATGGTTTCATCTGCCCCTGTATTTTAGGGCTAAAAAGAATCCAAAACCCTATACTGTGAAACATTAAAAATTTGCTTTCCTCTTCTCCCAGAGCTCCACACTATGTATTTTACACAATTTGTTCAACATATTTCTCTAGAAGTGCATCTTTCTGTCTGTGGCATTTAAAATACAATAGGATTCCCAGCAGCACAGTGGATACTGCTTCTGATAGGCTTCGTGCTTTGATGATAGCTCAAGAGGATAGAATTGAGATTGTCCTTCACCGGTACATTTATCACGGATTATCTTGACTTTATTTTGCATACATTGAAATGTCAGCTAGTTTAACTTTACTAAAGAGACTGCATGAATGACAGATGTGCAAACAAGAAGAAAGACCATATGAGTTCAATAGATTGCACTTGTCTAAAACGAGTAGTGGATCTAGGAATCTAGGAGTTGGCTAGTGTACAGCATAAAGCACAGAGCATGGAGCAGGGGGATAAGCAAGTCAACTAAAGTGCATAGAAAATGTTAAACCACTCCTTCGTTCCTCTTTTGAAGGATCCTGTCTAATTTCACTCATGAATTAAAAACTTCACTGGATATCCAGCAGTGTCTGTAAAACTTTGCAGGAGGTTGAAATGTTTTTGCTCACTAAAGCAAGTTGTGTTCTAAATGTAAAGACAAACTCCTTGCTTGGTAGAAAGATTAAACACTTTGGCAGCTTTTTAGCCTTTCAGAGTCCTGCAAAAACATTAACACAGGAGTGTTGACTCCTGTGAAGCAGGCAAATATTATTATCCTCCTTTTATATATGGGCAACTTGTGAGACAGAGTCTGCAGCTTGCCTAGGCCCAAGACCACACAGCAAGCTGGTGGAAAAGCCAGCACTAGGATTCAAGCATTCCTGGATCCCAGCCTGCTGCACAATCCACTAGACAGCCTGTCTGCAGCCCCTCGCTATTGCTGTGTGAAGCTACCCAGTTTTTGCCTTATGACTGTAAAAATTATGCTTTTTGCAAGTGTTTATGGGGTTGCTCCAGGGCAAAGCTTCACTACTTCACTATTGCTGCTGGAAAATGCACATTACTCTAGCAAAAATGTGGGGGAAGGGAAACATTCTGGAATAAAATTATTAACCAACTGCCTTACAACCAGACATTAAGCAAATAATATAAAATATATGTTCCAGACAAAACTGTTCTTTAGTTTTACTGACTCCAGAAGAAACCATGAGGGTTATTTTCCTGTTATCACCTGTAAACAGCGATTTTCACATTACACTACAAAATAATGAAATCACATAGTCTCAACTCACGTAGAAGTTCAGTTAAGGAAACTGAGGAAGTAAACAGTTGTTTGCAATTGATGAAAAGCTTTGTGGCTGCCTCTCCGAACTGCAGCTGCAACTTGAGGAACATAGATAAACCAGACCTTCATGTGGGAGAGAAGGAACTGCACAGGTCCTTTACAGCAACACTGCCATGTGACTAGAAGGCATCTATACCTGCGCTGTAGGTATGGCGATAAAAAACACTGGGGCCTCCTTATCTTTCCCAGTAAATTGATACCTACGTTTAGCAGAAATGCTACAGGCATGGAAACATTACAGAAGAAGGAAGATATGCATTGACAGGGAAAGTTTGGCACATGCAGTTTTTGGAAGTGGAATTTGGCCACCAGAGCATGAAAGAGCACTTCAATGAAGGAGGGGGTGGAGCTTCAGTTACAGGAGAGGGCTGTTGCTCCCTGCTGGTGGGCTATCCAGGACCCTCTAAAAACTATGTTAGGAGATGATTTTTGCAGCAGGTCAGGAGGAAATGCTGCTTTATGAATATTTAATATTGATTCTGTTGCCACTTTCGGCTTTACAATACTGGTTCTTTATAACTCAGTTCTGGTAGACTCTGAGAAATAATGCTGGGCATCATTGCAAATTCTATATCTGGCCAACTCCACACAATGTGTTAATCCAGTTTTGAGAGACCAGCCTTTTCAAATAAAAAACATTTCTTGCTACAGTCCTAATCTCAGAGGGATTACTGCCAGGGCCAGCATAGGAAAGAAGGTAAATGCAGGAAGACTGCTTGGGACATGAGAAGCAGATAAACAGCATCCAGAATGAAGAAAAGCATGACTCTTTGTTGAGCTAGGGAGAAAAGTAAGATCCTCCATGTAGCATGAAACTCTTTTTCAGACCATTTCCATGGGCAGATTCCTTCCAACTCTCCTTCAAAAAGGTTTAATAAACAGTGCTTCATTATGTTGGCATCCTACCTCCAGATGATACAGATAGTGCCATATAGCCTGAAGTGTGATATTAAACACCTAGATCTGAATTCCTGCCTCAGTAATATGCTGTAAACTTTGCTGAACTTGCTCTTTGCTTTTCATCTTAGTCTGTCCTCCTCTTTCTTCATTCTGTTGCATCTTATTTTCTAACAGACTACATTGGCTCTTATTCTGCACCATGGTTACATCTACACAGGAAAATTATGTAAAGCTAGGTACTGGCCTGTGACTATTCATACCATATAAGCGTTGGCGTTCTCCCTTGCACATCTTTAACCTCTGAGCACTATACCAGTCCCTTCCAGGCATGATTCAGGGGATCACATGTCAGGCAATGGGAGCTACGAGGGAAGAGGGGACATGTTTAACTGACATTCCAGTCACGGCACTCACACTTGGGCACAGACAACAGGCTCTGGTCTGTTTTATTTTTTCATGTAAGTAATATGTGTGACTGACATTTTTCCCACATTTTTTGTTCTTTCATCAGTCTCAAAGAAGAAAAGCAGAACTCAGCAAAGGCTTTGTTTCAGTAAGGTTTTTGTATGTTTGTGTCCAGGGTTATTTTAGATTTTTATTGTTTTGTTTTAATATAAAGCATTTACTGCTGATATGCCTTTATAAGTTAGGGGACTCGAAAGATCTAGGCTATGCAAAACAGAAGGTAATACAGGCTGCATTATCTGTAAGATGCCTGCAGGAGTTAATTTCAGAGCTTTGAGCCAGTCCTGAGAAAGGTACAGTTCCTGCATTATTTAGCATAATGCTCTGGTAGAGAGATCTCCTGTCCTTGAGAAATGAAGACATTGCCCCTTGCTGATTGTACATTGCTCATTTTACTTGACCAACAAAAATGTCGTTGAAGACGATGTAACCTTCTCAATGGGTTTCAAAATCCTTTAAATAACTTGTGTCTTCAAGGACAAGAAGATTGAGGATTAGGGCTGAAATGCTATACTCCTTAGGAATGACTGGTCTTTTCATTTAATATCTAAAAATGTACTCTCAGGAGTATTACTCAAATCTTGCATTAACTCTGCTGATACTGAATCAGAGAAAGATCAGGAAGCTTTCTAAAAATAATGCAAATCGATTTCAAATATCACATGTGGGGATGACAATTCCTTCGGGGTGACTGGACCTGGAGTCAAACTGGAAGTTGACAGTCTAATGTAAGGAGGGAGTGAGGCCGTTATTGTTATGATCACATAGATGTAGTGTTCTGAGAGCAGTAGCCAGCATCCACAGATTTCCATGCTGTCTGGTTACCAAGAAAAAGAAATAAATGTGTGAGCATTGTAGACATCAGCCTCCTCCTTTTCACGAAGTCACTGATTTAGATAATAAAAAACAATACTCCACATCTCTGAGCCGGCATATCCCTGTTCTCCAACAGGCTGTGAATATTTGATTTTTATGCATTTCCAATTGATATGAATAGCGGTGAGAGATAAAGAGAGAAAACTCAAATCATCCACTGTTCCTTTTCCAGCACGGCCGTACTTCAAACAATCAGGAGCTCAGACCGTATTTATGAACCCTATTTGAAAACACTTATTCTGCTGCAAAAGGATAGATTTCACTAAATGCCACATTCAAACAAAGATCTCTCTGACAATTTATCTACAAAGGGGTAATGGCATTTGCAGGCATAAACAACACTCAGAGGCATTTAAGAAAGTAATTTTTTTTTAAGCCATACATTCATTGCTGACTTCTCAGAGAGGTTAGAACTTTATGAGATTCAGAATCAAAAACTGATGTGACCTACATAAAAGAATCACTCTGATTTCTTAATTAAACCAAGCTGTAACTGCACACTCAGTTAACAGCCGCCAAATAAATTATGCAATAAATCTTCTGACTGTCTTCCAAGAATGTGGAGAGGGAGGCAGTGATGAAGAAGACGGTGGTGAGGAAGAACAAGATGGGAATGTTCTGTGTTATCCTATTTAACGTCCCCTTGCAGAGGGTCTAAGGCTTCCAGCGCACAAGCTAAACAACTGAAATGATCACATCTGTAGCACAAGGTTTGGGGAAGAGATAAAATGTTTTAACAGCTTCTTTTTTTTTTTCTCATTTACCTAGTTTGCGTCAGGATCTGATTTCTTTCTGAAGGGGTGGGCTCAGTGCCTGCCAAGAGCCCAGCAGGGCATGTTTACTCTGAGGCACACAGAGATGTTTCCCTTTCTTCTCAAGTGATTTTTTTTTAAGGAAGGAGGGGGGGAGTTCTCTCAAAAAGGGTTTTCTTTAAAACAAACACACCTTACAAAAATGTGTTAATTTGAAGGTTCTTTTTCTGTCTTATGAAAAGCCTGTACGAAAAATAAACCAAGGAAAACCACATCACACATTACTGCTGCATAGCTGTCTTCTCTGTCTACTGGACCAGCCTTTGCAAAATGCTTGTCATCTGCAGTGTCTCAGGCAAGGACTGTAACCGCATTGTGGATTTCCTGTGATTTCAGCCTTTGCTCGCTCTCCACCAGAACAGCTGTATTGCTGCCAACCTCTAGCAGAGCCAGACAAAGCTGCTTGGAGCTGTGATTTGCACCAGTACAGCTTACTCCAGTTCCGTGTAGATTTCTATTATTAAAACTGGTTTACTCAATATACACCAGATGCAGCTGCACTTATGGTAAATTTACTGAGTGGACAAAATCTCCCATGCCAAAATCTAAAATACTGAGTGTGGTTCATCAGAGATAATAAGCCACACCAAAGACCCTGACAATGTTTCTATTTTCTTATCCACATCCCATAAATAGAGTTTCACTCTAACATTTGAGAGTTTTCAAGCCAGTGGATATACACACAGCATACAGGGAGCAAATGTGTTCAAGTCATGGATGATAAATGAACAGTGTGACAAGAACAATATCCTTCATTCCTTCCCCCAGCCTTCTCACATGCCCAGTGTTCACACACATGGAAGAACAAAAATACCTTTTAAAGACAAAAATAAGGTTGTCAGCTTAATGCAGTTACCCAAGACAGCATGCTAGGAGTAAAACAAACAAACAAAACAAAACCCAACAACAAGGAATCCTTACCGACAGCAAGATTTATTAGTTGGGTGGTGATTCCACTGTAATTTTGTCTTGTTGCTTTGAGACAGCAGATCTACATGTTCATGTGTGGTCCCAGAATTCAGGGTGTGGTCAGATCTTGAGCTCTGGGAAGGGGTTTTGGAACAGTCCTGCTAATTTTGTTAAGCAGTCAGTGTTTCATCCCGCAGGAAATATTATGAACTCCTGGTATTTACAGCTCTCAGTGTCTGCCAGTCCTCACTGCAGTCATCAACACAGAACAATTTTGTTTGCAATGCCCTACTTGTCAGAGATGAAGTCAGATCTTTTCCTGGTTCATTGAATGATAGGTCTCTGATGACAAGTTTTTTTCCCTGTCTGTCTCCAGTTGGGAATATGGAGAGAAATCTCTTCTCTTTATTCCCTGGTGACACTTCAAGTCTAAACTATCTTTAGAAAATGTGTTTTGGTTTAGTCATCTGCTTACAGATACCCATTTGCTTGACTTTATTGGATGGAATTTGAGAAATAGCAATCCAAGTAAACTCGTGACTTGCTTCTTGGAGGTTGCTACCAAAAGGGCAGAGGAACAAAAGGGACATCAGTTATTTGATAGCTACACCAACTTTCTCACTTCCACATGCTCTAAAAACTGTTGCCTTTGATCTAAAAAGCTCTTAGATGTTGCCAGCCAGGATTTCAGAGAGGTGTCCATTCATCCCATGAACTGAAGCAGCTCAGCATGGTAGACTAATCACCTGGGATATTAGTCTGGCCTTCACTTCCCTAGGTGCTCTGTAACAGACTCTGTTTGTTGCTTGTAGGCTAAGTCAGCATGCCAGACTTAAATCCATGCTGGTGACATGGGGCAGTCTTATCCCCATTGTTATCTCTGCTGACCCTTCTCCTTCTTCTATCCAAATTGTTACTGGGAAAATAACTATTGAAACAACTCTCATCTGAAAACTGAGACTAACAGTTCCTAGTGTGCACATACAGGAAGAGGTGGGGCTTCTTTTTTAAATGGTAACATTTCCAGGAGTTAGAATCACAGAATCATGGAAGTTGTGAGGGACCTCAAGAGGTCCTGCAGTATAAACCCTTGAGCCACTTGTAATCAGCTGCTGCTTTGACTTTGAACTACTGTCAACTACCGCTTGAGCCCAAAAACCAGTCAGATTTCATTCACCTTGTAATCCTCCCATAGGTCCTATTTCCCTAATTTGGCCACAAAGATACTATGACAAACTTTGTCACAAACTTGGCTGATGTCAATGTAAATTATAAGACAGTCACAGAACTGCACCTTTAAGCTGCAGCTCAAGAAATGCCTTAAGTTAATATAAACTATCACTGACACTGAAAGGTGTTGCTCCCTCTCCCAGAACCACCTGGCCAGCATAAATCTGTGCAGTGAGAATCAAATCAGGGAAACTGCTGTGGCTGGCAATGAATAAAAGAGTAAATGTCTACCATACCATTTCCTGATTTGATTCCTTGTGAAGCTGCATAAATGTTTGTGCTAGAACAAAAGATAGAAAGGCACAGAGAAGGGCCAAGAACTTAATGGAGGTGAAACTGCTTCTACACACAGCAGTATTAGTGCAAGCTGAATTAAAGTGTCTGTCCAGTTGTAGACTGAAGTACTGTGCCAGGGTCACAGATTTCAGCCAGTTACTTGCTTGCCCTAAATAATAGTGATAGCTTTGTTACACGTTTACATTTCTAAATCGTGTGCCCTAGTTTACTAACAGGGGAGCTCAAATGAATCAAAGGCATAGAAAATCAAAAAACCTCAGTGACACTGTTGAAATCAGTTATGCTCATCTTGCACCAGTAGTAGCAACCAAAGAACCAAAAACCTTTTTGAGCAATCTGTGAAGTGGTTTTCATGTCAGCTATCACAATTAGCTCCTTGCCGACTTTGCAACAGCTACTAGGTCTTTTCCACCTGACAGAGGCCAGCATGAGTACTATGTACATGGGATACATTCTTAGCTCTTCATCAGCCAAACCTTCATGAGGCCAAGTGCAGGTGAGCTCCCACCAGAGGCTGCCTGGAGTACCCTCTGCTTGGGATATTTAGTCTCTAGTTTTCCTTCAGCCCTTTGTAAGGCAGCCAAACATACATGACCTGTGTCAGGGAAAGACCTGTATGCGCACTATCTTTTCTTCTGCTTTTCCAGAAAAGGAAAATTAAGTGTGTGAATGAGAAGAGAATCCTGGCAAACCTTAGCCTGGTCTGAAGCCTGGTTGTGGAGGAGAATCTGATGCAAATTAGCACACAGATTTAGTGCAGTGGTAGTGACTGGCCCATACTTCTGTATCTACATACTGCTTTCCTTAAAAATTCCAGAAATAACTTTTTTTATTATTCCTTAAAAAAGGGTAAAATTGCAGAAAATAATGATTGCTTTTTGCCAGCTCTATTCTTAAAAAGCCTCTCCCTTCTCAACGATCCTGTGTGACTTCTTAAATTGAGTATTGAAAGGCAATGGAGAATATCCCCCATGTTATCTAGAACAGGCAGAAGAATCTGTAACAGCGTCTTGAGGTTAATTTACTTGCAACAGGTTTCTTTGTATACAGTCCTCCCCACTGCCATTATGAGAGGCTGTCCTGCACCTTGATCATTCATTGACACTCTAAATGACTCTTCATGCATATTTTTTATTATACAAACATCTAATTACCTTAAGGAACTTACTATGGTTTTGCTCCATGGAATTTGAGTTTTAATTTCCGTAGACAAACTATGGAAAATCATACAGAGCAAGGTAGGGTCTTTGTATAAGTTATTCAGTTCTCTTTAATAGTAGAGGAATATGCACCTCCAGGAGGCATTTCATCTCATATTTGTACATATTAGAATGAAAACAGTAAAATAGCTTCAGGAGTTTCTTCTCTTTCTCTTCCACGAGTCTCTCCCTGCCAAGGAAAAGTTTATATTGCTGGTTTGAATTAAACATGTGACATCAGCTTAGATGCATGTATTGTCTCCAATAGCAGACAGCAGGAAAGCATGGGAAGAGACTCATTTCTCCTCCCCTGCCTATAGTGTGATCCCTTCTTGTCAGCATCTGGCAGCCAATGGTTTTGAGAATGCCTGAGTCATGGGCAGTATCTGGATCATCCTTCCCAGTAAGCTTGGAAACCTATCCTGGATGTTTGTCCAACTCCTTCTTGAACCCATGTTCATACACAGTTCATAAATCATAACCTGTGACAATGAGTTCCACGAGTTAATTATACCTTGTGCTCTTTAAACACAACAACAAGGGATAACAACAACTAAGTTCAAACTAAGTGTGATCATCTTGTAATAAAGGAAGGTTTATTATATTAAAAAGATCAATCATTTTATTTATTCTTATTTCAAAGTGATTCTTTGTGAAGAAAAGCCATGCTGGTAATAGATATCTAAAACCTATCTTACACCAGGGAGAATCTGGTGGCATCCATATGATATAACTGTGTATCCCAGGACCTTAAGTGCCTGTGTGTCCATGCACACACACACACACACACAGAGGGGAATTTCAACTCCATCAGCATTGTCATGGTTTAAGGCCTGCCACACAGCCCACTCACTGCCCCCCCCCCACATCCTCCCTCGGCTCCCGGAGGGATGGGGAAGAGAATTGAAAGAATACAACTCCCACAGGTTGAGATAAGAACAGTCT
>WYDI02028444.1:0-40510 GCA_009867235.2 Psittacus erithacus
GCTGAAAGTCAAAAACACAGCACTGCACCAGCTACTAAGAAGGAGAAAAAATGACTGCTACTGCTGAACCCAGGACAGGTAGATGGCAAACATCTTCCTAAAGCCACATATTTAAAAGTAAACATATATTGATTTTAGGCCCCTCTTTAGAAGATGGTTTTCTTAAGGAAGTAATATATAGAATGTTTTGATGGTATAAAAAGTGACACTTTATGTTTATAGTTTTGATGGAGTGTGTGGATGATAAGAATTTCAAAGCCATTCTGGAAATAGCCAGAACAGCAGTGCTAAGGCTGAATCACAACACAAAATACTTATATGGGGAACATAGTGATAGGGAGAAGTTTACCTGAATATGTCTTAGACCTAGATCATTACTCCTACTGAATAAAGGTGTTATTCAAAAAGTTATAAAAACCTTGCTTATTTATGAAAGAAGTGTATGCACCTAACAAACACCCTGCATTTTATACCACTTTTTTGAGATTAAGTAATGTAGCTGTCCATGTACCAGACCCTGCTCTGCCATTCAGCTGGGGGGCCAGCTGCAGAGGAGAGGATCTGGAGGACGAGGCACAGCAGCCTTCTTGCCCATTTGTATGACCAAATCAATTACACAGAAATAGGTGTCAAGTGAGAGGCTGGTTCTGACAGCAGGTTTGGGTTAGATTCAGAACATCAAACTCGAAGTCCTATTTATCAGATCAAACCTACACAAGGTGAACACAACTCACTGTCTTTGCATGTTGAAGAAGTCAGGAGGGAAATGAGTTTCTCTTTCAATGCTTTTACTCAAAGGCTTATTGTACCATAATTAGTCAACTGGAAAAAAAAGATGTAATTACATAAGATAATTTCATGGATTTCTGATAGATCCCTGAGGCTTACATGTGAATCTGTACCCACCTAAGGAGAAGGAAGCTCTGCTCACCCTAAAACTTGTACCTTGGAGGGTAGATTAGTTTTCAAGAAGCACGCAAGGTGAAACCCAAGACATTTAAAATATACTCTTCTTTATTATTGCCTCTAATAAACAAACGTCTCTTTTGGATAATTTTTCCAAATACATGTTGGTGGCAACTGTCGTGACATGTTGTGACATATTGTGACATATTATTGTGATCTATTCCTTCAGGATGGGTGCCATTGGGAACTCAGAGGCTGCTGAGGGAGGGTCTGCAATGGGCTCCTGTTCTGCTGCTTCCTGCCCATTCAAAGAATGGCAACAGCCCAAAGCAGAGGATGAAGGAGATTAGTGAGACCTCATCCTGTGACTTGTAGCTGGTTCCAGAGGAGTCACAACTGCCTTCATGGGTGTTTTGTTTTCTCTATCCTTAATATAGGTAGCAATGATGCTGCTGTGGTTTAGGCTCAGCCACTCTCTCACTCCCCACCCTTCGTCCCTCCTGCTCACAAGAAGGATGGGAAGGAGGATCGAAAGAATGTAACTCCCACGGGTTGGGATAAGAACAGTCCAGTAATTAAAGTATAACACAAACCACTGCTGCTACCACCAATAATAATAATAATACGGGAAATAACAAGGGAAGAGAATACAACCGCTCACCACCAGCCGACCGATACCCAGCCTGACCCCTGCAGTGACCTAACCCTACCAGGTAACTGCCCCCAGTTTATATACTGGGCATGATGTGCTGTGGTATGGAATATTTCTTTGGCTGGTTTGGGTCAGGTGTCCTGTCTCTGCTTCCTCCTGGCTTCCCCTCCTCCCTGGCAGACCATGAGACTCAGAAAGTCCTTGGTCAGAGTAAACTTTACTGAGCAACAGCCAAAAACATCGGTGTTATCAGCACCGTTCCCAGGCTGAAAGTCAAAAACACAGCACTGCACCAGCTACTAAGAAGGAGAAAAAATGTCTGCTACTGCTGAACCCAGGACAGATGCACAAAATGTATAAGCGTATGCCTAAGTAATGCATGGTGCTCAGACAGACCTGCGTAGCTATTATTTTAATACTTTCTGACAAAATAAGAAATATTCCCCATATTCCAAACAATATGCTCAGCTCACACCATCCTTCTTAACAAAATATCATGAATTCTTTCAAGTGAGAAACTAAATACCCGCTGCCAAAAAGAGCACAACGACCTTCTTTATCTTTATTTACACAGCGGTGAAGTTTTTGTTCCTGGAGCGAAAGGCTCCTGCTGTTGCTGCGGAGGAGCCACACGGTGTCAGTGTGATGCAGAGAAAGAGCGTCATCATCAGCCCTTGGACCCGGCGCTAGGTCTGGCAGCCCTCTGCAGCAGAGCCCCGTGCCAACTGGGACCCGGCACGGCCTACGTAGTACCCAGTGCAGGATGTATTTGCTGTTTCAGGAGTTGCTAGCAGGATACTTGTTCAGGTGGTGAATTAAGTGCTATCTAGGTTTATTACTCGACTACATTGCCATGCTTCCTACACCATCTATCAACAGCATCATGTAACTTTAATTATAAGCTCCAAAATCGCCTCATCAAAAAACCAATTTTTACCTAAATGCGCTCATGAAATAAAATGACAGACTGACTTTTCCTTCCTCCTTGTTTTGGAGAAGCAGAGAGACAAAATTCAGGTGCCAGTGGACAGTTCTTTACTTTCTGACTAAAGGACAGGCTGTTTCCTACCACCCCACAAGTTGTCCTGGTGTGTATATGCAGAGTACACACATGCAAAAGAAAGAATGGTTTAGTGAAGCCTAATAAATAATCTTTGAGACATCTTAGTCAAAACTGTTAACTATTTGGAACAAGAACAAGAACATGCTGCCTCTCACAATCAGCAGTCACTGTACAGCACAATGAGATTTTATCAGCCAGCATTATGTTTGTTTGTTTGGCTCTGATTTTAGTTGAGAGGGACCTTGTATATGTCTCTGTGGTTGCTAGCAAATATACACAGTTTCTAAACTGTTTTGTGATAAGGGCTGAGGAGAATGCCATTCAGGAGCCAAAGAAAACATTAATAGCCTCTAATCTGCTGTATGAAATTAAAGCACTGTTAAGGATAGAAGAGTCTTATTTGATTTCTGCATATAAAATGCCTGTTACTTCTTCATTCAGAAAGCAAGTTTTTATCCAGAGAGTCCTTGCACTCTACAGGCTGGCTGTACTTCCAAGCTTTGCCATGTTCATTACATACTTGCAGAAGTCAGAAAAGCCAGAACTGAAAATTCCATGTTGACAAACTCTAAAAGTCAGGTACTGTGGCTGTTAAGGAAAGGCAGGTAACATTGCCAATGCTTCTCTAACAGCATTTCATTGGGTATCTAATAAAAAAACTGTAAAAAAAAATGTCATTTCCACAGTGCTATCCATTAGCGCTACAGAACATAAGCATGAGCATCAGCACTAGGCCTATAATTCAGCAAACAAAGCCAAATATTGCCTTCCATTGCAATGCTGATTCCTGATGGCCTCTCGTAGGCATAAGCCATGCTGGAATCCATTTAGGATCACTGGCAGGAGCACGTTTTGATCTATGTACTGCTTTCTAAAGTGGCTACTTACTGGCTACGGAGCTGTAGCTGGAAGAAAAGAAACATTTCATTTCTATGCCATCTTATAAAAATCTTTGGAGTTACAGGCAGAACAAAAACCTCAGTTGAGCAGATTTCAGAAGCTTGGTCAGCTTACTGAGACTTTCTGACCTCCAAACAAACCTACAATTAGTACATGTATATGTAGAATATGTATACAATTATAACAATATGTAAAAATGAAAAGGCTAAATTAGGGTGGCAGAAATTGGAAATTTGTGAAAATTAAGTATTTTCTCAGCAAGAATATGTGCTTTTACTACCTGTGTGCTTTTTACTTTTGCATTACAGGATGCAGTTGTCCTCAACTAATCTGCTTTTTTTCAAATACTCATTTCTCTCTTGCTCTGGATTCACAGTTAAGAAGGTGCAAATTTTGCACAGTATTATCTTTCTGTCTTGCTCTTGTTGGCTATGATGCTGAACCCCAGAGGGTTTCATCTGTTTAGCTGATCTGTTTTGTGTTATTTTACCAATCCTCTGTCCTGGTTTCAGCTGGAACAGAGTTCTTTTTCTTCCCAGAAAAATTCCATCATAAACCACAACACTCTCCTCTTGCCAGGGTCTCCACCTGGGGCTGGAGCTGTGTGATAGCAGGGTGCTGTTAGAGGCATCAGCTGGACCATACCCATTCTTGGATCAGCAAATGGCTCTGCGCATGTGATGCACCTGAGAGTTAGGACAAGGTGAGTCCCTTTAGAGCATGGTGTTGTGTCAAATTACAAAAGTCCACGATGAGATGAGCTCTCATCAGAAGTCATCAAATGTCTTCTTTGGTGAAGAACAGACTTTTTAGTTGTACGATTTAAGAAATATGTAATTAAGAAAGCATAATTAACACCATACTGTATCACAGTGCATAAGATTATATCTAATACCTTCCCAGATGTTACATTGGATAAAGCCAATAAATACAAAATAGACCTGTCAGGTCTATTTTGTATCCTTGTCTATCACATTCATTTACCATTTACACTGGCTTATAGCTTCCTTAGTAGGTTGTACTTTTAGCTGTTTACAGAATACTTTATTGTGCAGTTTGTGCTCTTGCAACTGCTTATTGCTCAGCAAATGCCACAGGAGCCAGGCTGTGTCCTCCTGGGAGCCCTCCCAGGCACACAACCCTGTGCAGCTCCGCTAATGTTGTACAGCCTCAGGACTTGGGGCCACAGGTGGTCTAAACCAGTGTGACTGCAGTTATGTCAATTAGCTAGGCTGACCTAAGTCCTGAAAACTGGCTGGTTCTTAGCATTTAGGGCAGAAGCAGGAAAACATATTTCATGGCTGCTGAAAGCTGCTAAATACCTGCTTTTAATAGGACTAATTAAAAAAACCAAACATTTCTTTGGATCGTGCATTTCTTTCAGTGGCTCAATTAATGGGGCTGAGTAATGAATGGAGGCACCACTGGATTGCTTTTACACTGTGGCACTGTGTTAGCAACCTTTTGGTCCTGCTCAGAAGACTGTAAAATGCTTTGTTCCTTGCAGCATAAACACTATTATACTACTATTAGGATTGGATTTACTTACCGTTAAGCAAACGTAAATACTCCTGCATTTGGCACTACCCCAGTAATGGACAGGAGCTGAGGAATACTGCCACAACATGCAGCCAGAGGTTTCTGGGGGGACTTTTCTGACTCATCCCAAATTCACTACTCTGAGGGGCTGGGCTCGAACTAGCACTGAGAAGAGCTGAAATGGCCTGAGCTAGGGTTAATGATTGCAAGCAGTCATTCTCTGGATGATGCAGTGGAGATGGGATCTTAGTCATGCTTCTAAACCGTGTTCAAATGCTAAATGTGTTGAAGGCTTTAGTACAGTTCGGGAACAGGTTCTTTGAAGAAATTCCTGGTATTTCCTGGTTCCAGGCAGGCTGAAAAACACTGTGAGAATGTGGTGGCTTTTGGTATGTCCATTTATGGGCATGAATCAAAGGAACTGCAGGGAGGAAAAAAAGTGGAAAATGAGAGGAAAAATAAGTTAACTGAGCTACTTCCTCTCTCGGATTCTTCTTGGGTTTTGGGCAAAGCCTTCCACTGGTATTTCATCCCAATTTCTTGCTAACTGCTTCCATATGTAGGCATAGTATAACATCAGTTAAAGCCACATTTAAGCCCTGTTTTTAAGGAACTTAGGTTTTTGGTGGTAGGATGCAGTCAGAATGTTTGAATTATTATATGTTTAGGTAAGAATATTACCGTTCCTTCTTGCATTTAATGTCCTCCTCAGTGCAATGGTATGAGTACTTTCTGTAAGCACGATGTCTGAAAAAGCCATGCTACATAAAAAAAAAACACAAATGATCTAGTTAAGAGCATGCTATTTCTAGTGATGTCCAAAAGTCAGTTTTCTCAGCTGAGTCCTCGTCTTCATGAGACAAACAACTGGATACTTTTCAAAGACTTATTTGTTCCTCTGTGGTTATGGATCATTAAAAGTGGCTCATTCTTGAAGAGTTTCTTAACTAGTGTCTTTTGGATGCTTCTTAGCTCTGAGGAATCTGACAAATTTCCATCTGGAGAGCAGAGCCTATTTCATATGAAAGAGCTATAATCCGTGTCTGTTGTCCACATCTGTATTGTGTTAGAAAGCTAAGCTGCAAATCCATGCAAAAGTGTTAGGGTACAAAAATCCGAAATACGATGGCTTAGAGTTATTTCACAAATTATTTGATACTCTGGTCTCCAGCCACCTTGAATTCCTGTTTAATGATTAATTGAGTATCATGTATTAAATGATTACTGACTTTACAGTGGTCCCTTACCAACTGTATCATTAGTATTGCTGAAGATCCATTTTAAGAAGCTAGTCATTTGAATTAATATGCTTTCATGCATTAATAAAATGCTTTAAAAGTACAGTTGCAAACTGCACAATAGGATTTTCTGAGGATGCAAATATATGAAAGCAAACTTCCAAAAGAATGTATTTTAGAAGCAATGTGAACCAATGCTGTCTCTCATATAGGTGACTTTGGACTGTCGAACCCAAGGTTTGATTCTTGCATCTATGCATCTTAGGCACAAAGAATGAAATCAGGAAATACTTTTACAGTTGAAAGGCTCACATTTTAACCATCATTTAAGATGCCATGAATTCCACACAAGGGCTCCTTCTTCCCAGGATGCCTTTGAAAGAAAGTCTTACAAACGGTATGATTGATGCCTATTTACACTTCTAGGAGAACTTAACAACAAAGTATTTAAATTTCTTTACCTTCAGAGGTCTAACACCTGAGAAGGGGTGTAAAATGCATGCTTCTGTCAGAAGAATACACGTGTTCCTTGGAGAAAAAACAATGAGTGCAAATCATTATAATGCTGAGGTTTATGATCCTTGAAGTGATCAGGGGAGATCAACTTGCTAAACTGATCTGCATATGCAACATACTTCCTTATTATAATTCACAGTGGTAAAAGCAAACCACCATTGAAACACTGTGACAGGAGGCCTCTTCTGACCCTCTCCCCTAGCCTGTGAAGCAGTGTGATAATTTGTCAGATGGCAGGCAAAGCAGCTGCATCACTGCATTACCAGGCAGAGGGTAGGTCATGGTCCTGAGCTGCAGTGGGGGAGCCCCTTTGTGGGTGTCTAAATGCAGATGGCCCTTCCTAAATCAGACCACTGCTGCTACTTTCTGGCCCTGCAGCCTTATATGATAGGCATATCTGGTGGACAGTGCCAAGAGAGGCCACAGCCCTGTGCAGCTTAGGTGTCTGAGATGCAATCCATGCCACAGGGGACTGGGAGCAGAACCTGTGTGACTTTCATGAGCCAGTCATAAGGCTCAAGATGTTGATGTTATAAGGATAAGGAATGGTCATTCATTATAATGTCTGATATAAATTTGTAAAAGAATGCAGGGCAGATCTGTTAATAAATGGGCTTGAGCAGCATCATAAACACTGCATCTCTTAAAGACCAACCAGCCAACCAGCCAGGTATATTATGCTACTTTCTGTTCTTCTGATCCTGATAGCTTCTACAGTGATGGCTATGAATGGAGTCCATGTACATCCTGCCCTTGCTGGAACTAGAAATGACAGTGTTCTTGTTATTTGGGGGTGGAGCCACAGCAGTGGTTGAACAACCAGTCCTTGGGGTTGTGGGACTGTTTGAAGTGTTTCCAGGATGAACTGAATGGCCGCATCATATTCATAACCTGAAAGAAAACCCAAACAAACAAACCAAAATAGAGAAAAATGCTGGAGAGGCTCAGGGAGTTTAAGAGCCAAAGGCTACCCAAAACTATTATTTAGTATGGAACACAGAAAGCCACTTCCTCATGCCAGGAAAATTCCTTGTATTATTTAGAGGAAGGGGAAATACTTCTATGGCCTTGTGCAAAGCCTGCTGAGGCCACTGGCAAGGCTCCCATTGACTTCATATTAGTTTAGGGCTCTGTTGTCTATCATTAGTCAAAACTGGTGTTACGCTGATTTGCTGCTAATGCTAGCTAAAATCAATGGGATTGGAAGGTGCTCAGGAAGGATGGACATTTTTGTAAGCTAACACTCTTTCACCACCAGGAAATTCCAGATTGAACTTGTTTGGCTGAAAAGGATTGTTGTTGTTGTTGGTTTTTTTTTGAAAACAAGAATTAATGCTTCTAGTGCAAAGGTTAATTTTAAATTCAAAGAATTCCCTTGTCTTGATAAAGGGGCCAAAAAAAAAAGTCTGTTATTAATGTAGGACCTAGCACAGGACTGAAGCTTTCCTTTTAGCTTTAGGGGGATGAGGTAAGTGAATCGCAACTGTCCTTATACTGGTTTTTGGTTATCTGAGAAGAATGTTTGGACTGTTACCAAAATGTGTAGCTCTTGCAGTACTTCTCATCTGTGGGCCTGGAAGAGTTTGAATCAATGGATGCTTTACACAGAACTGTCATGTAAAATGATTTGTTCCTAGTGTGACCAAGTAGGAAGGTAACCCAGGTATTTGCCATCTAAGTTCAGTGCCCTGTCCACCATACTATACTAAGGTTTTGATTCAAGTAAAACCATATCTAAGTTAGCCTTACTCTGCATGAAGGTTAAATCACAAGATCTTAAGAGGTCATTTGCAATCTGTATCATTCTGTAATTTTTATGATACAAGTCGTTAGCTCTTGACTGAGAATTTTACCAGATTTTGGGCTTCTGGATTTGACTTTGGAGTCAGGAGCCACTTCACTGCAGATACTTTAAAAATGTTTTTTTCACCTTAGTTGAAAACAAACATTAACCAGTGGAACATGTCAATGAAATTAAACATGTTGCATGGTGTGTTCCAGCAGGAGCTGAATACCGTGGTGACCAGCTGACTCATTTTAAAGCCACCACATGTGATGCATTTGAAACCTGCTGCACTTTCTAATGCAACACTTGGCTTGCCAAAGCAAGCCTGGCCCTGCCCTCCATTCAGAAGAGTAGCAAACTACAGTTGGTTCACTAGTAACACAATAAGTAACCATAAATCATTAGCTTAGTGACAAGTGTATGTGCTTCTTGACAAAAACCCCCACAATGCATTACTTGATTTTCATCTAGTGCAAAGCTAAACCATTTTAGGAACACATAAAATAGTAGTGAAGACTAAAGGTAAATGAAATACCAAGCCATTTATATAAAAAATATAAATACTTTATTTTCAACTAAAAAGGTGCAAACATGTAACTTTTGGTCACACTTCTCAACAAATAAACTGTCCAAAAAGAGCCATTGTCAAAGAAAGAAACAAATGCTCAAGTGGAAAGACTGATGAGCTACAGAAGAGCCTTTTTTCTTAAAGCCACTTGTCTAAGAAAGTAGAAGTAAATGTATTTTGCCAGATGACTGCTTTGTAAGGATGCAGGCAGCTCAACTCTAACAATCTCCATCTTGCTCTCAACTCACCATTTGGCCCTATCTGAACGATTTCCACTAGAGTATGTATTTCATGCTTTGAATGCATTGTCAAACAAGCTTTAAATCCTACCTATCTTGTTCGAAAAAAGAAGGCTATCATTGAAATTTCAAAGCATTAAACAAAGGCACAAAACTTTAAATTAATTTAGATAACTGTACAAATATATATACACGCAGTATTTACAATATTAATAAAAAGTAGCTTGTTACAGGTAAATTAACTGCCACAAGCTGTCCAGTCTAATAGACATGATTCTGATTCCTGTTGACCAAGCCATATGAATCAGAGCGTCAGAGCTGAAACATTACTGTCCTGACTAACAGAACACCTTCTACTTAGCACTTTGCTGGGTGAAAGTTTGCCTTCCAGCTGTTGCTGTTACTAAGCCAACACCAGCAAACATGCTAACAGTCTCCTTCTGAATTGCACTACTACATGAAGCACGCTGTACCACATTAAGGGAACATCTGCTTGAATCTGCTTTTCCTGCCTATTTCCCTTACACCCTTCACACTACCTCATGAACAATGTGTTCTGAAGCTGTGTCTTGCTGTGGTCCCACTGTCCATCTGTTTTACCTTCTTCTTCAAACCACCATTTGGGGTCAGTAGAAAAATTGTCTTAAGCCACACAGAGCAGTTTGTTGAAATTTAAAAAAAAAAAAAAAAGAACTGATTTAAATACCTTGTGCTACTGAATCATGTTTACAATTGAGATGCAGATCAGTTCAAGTTGGGAATTTAGTTAGCGTCTCCTTCTGGCTTTATGCCATGTCTCCATACATCTTCCTGTAGTACAGAGACTCAAAGATGTCATTGTCTCCGGGGCAGTTGTAGTGGCACGCGCAGGTCTTGATGAACATCATTTTCCTTTTCATGATCTCTCCATCAGGGCACTTGAACTCCACAGGGAGGGTGGTGGTTCTGTGGGGTGTGCAGCAGCGCCCATCAGTGCAGACACCACAGAACTTAGCCCTGTAGGTCTTCACACTGGTGCAGCCAGACAGCTCAAACTTGACAGGCTTGGAGATTTTGGGGGTGCGAATGCACTTTTTGCCTTTCTGTTAGGGTACAAGTGAATACAAAGTGTTTAGAAGGTAGGCTTTCACACAGCACTAAGCTCACAAGCTAAGGGCAGCAGGCACACTAATCCTTATATCTTCACTAGGCAAGTGTCTTAGTAGCATAACACAGCATGAAAGGAAAAATCAGGACATTTAATTGTAAACTATTCATTACTGGGATACAACTCAAATTTCAAGGTAAACTACTTGAAACTAACTACCCGTCAAAACTACACAGTTTTTGGTAAGATGCTGTTTTTTAGTTAGTGGATGGAAGCATCCCTGTAGGTCATACATAAAGATTAGATTATTTACCTTGATGTTCTCCTCCAAGTCTGCTTCACAAGGTCTGACCATGCAGAGTCTACTCTGCTTCTCCAGTCTGCAGAAGGCATTATCATTGGTGACCCTGGTTGAGATGCCCATACCGCAGGTCTTGGAGCAAGCACTCCACTCCGTGGTCTGCACCAGACAGTTGGCACGCATCATTGTCGGGTCTGGACCATAAGTGTCTTCCAGTCTGTAAGCTGCAGGAGACAGACAGCCATGATGAGACCATCATCTGACCTCATGCCCTGCTAAAGGCTCTCTTCCACTTCCTGGGAAATTTGAGCATCCACACTTACTGCAGCACTCCAGCTGCCAGGGTGTCCTGTGTCAACGCATCCCACTGTCTTCAATCTCCACACAGAGTACCTCTTCCCCCCAAGCTGCCACCCACTGAGGGACCCTCACTCACCAGCAAGTGCAGGTCCCACAGCAGTCTGTTCTTTGGTCTCGTCGCAGACCCACTCCTCGCAGCACTTTCCAGGCAGCTTCACCCGGCGCGGGTAGGGGCAGTCGGGGCTGGGCAGGCGGACGTCCATGCTGCAGAGGGGCACGCAGCCCACCGCCCCGTCCAAGCAGGTGCACTGGTACTTGCAGCTGCTCTGGAAAGACTCCCCGCTCCGGTACACCATACCGCCGAAGACACACGGAGCACCGTCCCGAGCTGCGAGGGGCAGGAGGCGGAGGGTGAGGCGAATAAGTCTCCCCGGCTTCCCCCTTTGCTAGACCCCAGCTCGGCGGGGCGCTGTTCCCGTCCCGCGGCTGGCCCCGTCCGCGCACACTCACCGGTGCAGACGCCGATCCTGCGGTTGGCTGGTGAGCCGAAGTCGCAGAAGAGCCCCTTGTGGTGGTCGCAGGGGTCGCGCTCGGTGCAGAGCTCTCCCAGCTGCTTGGCGCAGACGCGGCAGCAGCCGCAGCCGTCGAGCACCAGGGAGACGCCGGCGGGGCAGGTGGGGCTGGGCCCCGCGCCGCACTGGCACTGCCCGCTGCACTCCTGGCTCTGCGCCTCCTGACAGCGGTGAGGAGAGAGAGAAAGAGAAAGTGGGGCTTCAGGACCGCTGCCGTGACCGCGCCGGCCAGAACTGGGGTGGCGGCGCCGCGGGCAGCGGCACTTACCGGGCTGAGGAGGGAGAGGAGTAGGGCTACGGCGAAGCTGGCGGGGGCCATCCCGCGGCGGTCAGCGGCTTGTGAGCGGCGGCGGCGAGCAGCCAGCGGCGTCGGGTTGCCCGGCAGAGAGGGGCGGTGAGGTGAGATGAGCCGAATCGAGGTGAGGCGAGGCGATGAGCGCTTCCCGTCGGGCGGCTCTTCTCAGCAGCAGTGCGCGGACGGGCCTGTCGCGGTGGCCGCTGTGCAGGCTGCTACTCTGTGCTGCACTGCTCTGTTCCGCTCCTTGTGAGTCCGGTGGGAGAGCGGTTGTGTGAGTGCTGCGCAGTGCCGGCAAGGACGCCCCTTTATACGCGTCGTCGGGACAGCCTCGCCAATGGGCTGAATGGGGCCGCGGACAAACAGCGACATTCCGCGCATTCCTGCGCGCCGCGCCGCGCCGCCCGCCCCGCCCCACGCCGCCGCCGCCGCCCCGGAGCGGCCCTGACCCCTGACTCCCGCATTCCTCCGTCTGTGCCCCCCTCCAACGCACACCCCCTTCACGTCTTTTTATTTTTCATCCTGATGCTTTTTAAGTGTGAGTCCTCTCCGGAACCAGCGGCTCTGGGTTCCCCTGTCCCGTCCTTCCCCCCGGCAGCGCGTTATTCCTAGGCGGGCAGCTGGAAGGGGCGAGGGGGGCGGCGGGGCCGTTGCCAGGGGCGTCCGGGGGAATCCGTTATTTCCCTTCGGTTCTCCCCGCTCGCCTCTCGTCCCTCCCCCGGCAGAGGGGACAGGAGATCGGTTTTTTTGGGGTGGCCCCGTCAAGGGCCTTGCCTCAGGGTGCCTGGTGCCCAGCAGCGAATGGTCCCAGTGCTTTGGTACCACCAAAAAAGGTATAATTACGCTACCAGGTATAAATTGACTCTGTGTACCACTGAATCATACTGGATATTTGTAATGTGTTCCTTCCCTAATAGATGCTCTCTATGAATAGAGAGAGTGCCTATTTACTCTGAAATATTTGGCACAGCGGATGGAGTGTGAAGCATGGAAGAAGTGGCTATTATTTTCCCACTGCCTGTGTGCAGCTGTCATTTCTGAGCAACACGTTTCTCGCGCATCCCTGCTTCCCAGCCTCCCTGATGGTCCTACCCAGGATTACAAGAAGAGGGGTCTGGCATGTTACTGCACTCACTCAGCCAAAACCTTAACATTGTAGGTTGTATTTGAACACAGGACCTACGCATTGTGTCTTGCATTAAATCACTGCAGAGAACTGTTATGGCTTTCTGTTTGTTTATTTATTTATTTATTTATTTATTTATATCAGGAGGATGGTTCTTCCCCCACCTCCCAATGTATCATTTGAATATTCAGTGATGTCATGTTGTTTGACCTCAGCTTTAATGCAAGGAATGCCAGAGTTTTGGCTTTTGACCTGTAGAAGTATGTTAGTGTTTAATGAGAGAGATAATTTATCTTATCAGGCAGACTGAAATCTGATGGATATCTCAAAAGATATATCTTTTCATGCAGGCTTTCTCCCACTGCCGTACCCCACTTCTTTCCATTGCTGCATATGCAGGCATACTGCCGTACTATGATGTAGCAATATGTATGAGGGAAACAGAAACAATTTCATGTAAAGCCGTGGTAGGTTATATTGTAGTGTAAAACTGCTATTTATTTTCTGCCAACACTGTACTTTGTCTGGTAAAGTAATTTGAATGTCATTTTTTCTTGTTGAAATTCTCCATTAAAAGAAATGAGATTGGCTCTGAAAGAAAAAAATAGACCTCAGGAGAACAGTTATGGTAAATAATATATGTTCCCAAATCCTTGAGGCCTCCCAAAATCTGTACTTGAAAGACTCTAATGGCGTCAGTGCTGGCTACATAATATGTGTACCAAGCTATGTATGACATGCATACCAAAATGCAAATGTAACCAGGTAAACAGAATGCCTTTTTTAAATGCCTAAATATGGTAGGAGAACATCAGAGAGGGAGAAGCTCTGGACATGTTTTATAACTTTCCATGTAAGAGTATTTTTTCAGAGAAACAATTTTATTAAACAAAACCTAAGAATCTTACTGACAGAAAAAGTATATTTAAAAGTAACAAACCACCAGAAAGAAGGAAATACAAAATTAAAGGATCAGTCTGTCCTAAGTCCTGCCACTGCGGGCCAAGCACAGCAAGACCCGTCTACTTGCTGCCTTGAGAAAAAGGACTTAAATAGGCATTTGGACTTCAGAACTGATTCTGGTCTTGCAGTGCTGTGTATCGGGCATTAGCCCACTGAATTGCAAGGTGTACCAGCCCATGACAGTGGGTAAGAATCAGAGTCCGTGAGGTTTACATTTTGTCATTCTGACTTCAGTGCCGTTGGATATGACTCATTGTCTACCTCATATGTGCATGTGTGTGTATGCACAGGGGCAAAGGGAACCTGGAAGCAAAGGTGGTTCTTTCAGAGTCCCATCAGTCTTCAGCTTATCCTTTCTGATGACAATATGTCCTGGGCTGGAGAAGTATGTCTTGGCATTGACAAATGAAATGGTTAAAAAGCACTATTTTTGACTTCCATGCAGGTGTTTATACAGCACATGCTTTTACGATAGTATATTTTTTCTGCTGAAACTAGGAATTCACTACATCGGCCTTACAGACTTGTTTACACAGCTATATACAGTATGCGTGTGTCTACATCAGCTTCAGTTGGTATAGCTCCTTTGGTGAAGTCTTGTAAAACGTACAGGTGTGGATAGCTGCATTCCTCTCTTGTGTTTTTCCTTCTTGGTTTTTTTTCCCCTCCTTCCCCCCAAAAAGCCACTTGATCAGGTATCAGATGTACTGAAAACCTGGCAAGATTACAGGAAAGTGGCTAGACTTGGAGTGTTTGTGTACTTAAAGAAAGAATCTTGCACATTTTCAACTTTCAGTCAGATATTTTTTTATAAGAGCAATTGGAGGTCTGAGCCAGCCCTCAAAGCGGAAATCAAAAGCTCCCAGAGAAACATTCCTGAGGAATGTGAATCTGATCCAACAACCATACGCAATGCGCATACAGTACTGTCAGTCTTATAGGAAGTCTTGCCATATATGGACAGCTGGACCCTGAGCTGTTTATCGTCACGATAGGCTTGTAGCTGGCTTCAGACATTTCTGGCTTGCCTCAGGTTTGGCATGCCAGTTAGTTCCTTTCCCAAAATGCTCACCAGGATATTTCTTAAAAATTGTAATAAATATATCTCGAAATCTTGAGAGGTCCAGTTAAAGTTATGTTAGCAGGCTTTTGCTTAAAATACAGATTCCAAGCAAGACTTACTCTGCTAGCTCAGAAATAGACAGAGAATAAAGAAATTTATTCCATCGTGAATGTGGTTGCCTGGTATTTTTCTTTCTTAGAAGTCATCTGGTAAGTTATTCTATGTATCTGTAGGCATAGAAAGTGCTGTGAAGTAGACTACTCACTGGACTTTTACTCATCCCTTTCTGGAGGGATGCGTGAGCGCATGAATCAACAAAGGCAAAGTGCAAACTACTTTTTCCGGAGCTGTCAAGCAAGTTATCCAAGTTGTGCCATTTGTATTGCTTTGTTAAAGTGAGGCACGTGGTGCGAGCCTTCCGCTTTGGAGCCGTGACAGTTCACGTCAGCTAATCTTACCAATGAGAGGCATTAGCTCTTTTCCAAAAGGAACCAGGATATGAAGGCTGGGCAGTACAGAGGATGGCAGAGGGCCTATGGAAATGTTTGCTGCTGAACTAGTGGACCTAGTCCAAGTTCCTTGTGATACTGGATCAGATTCTCTGCTAGTGTCATTTGGGCAGATTCATTGAATGCACTGTTGGCCATCAAAATACTTGGACTTGAGAAATCCAAGTCCATTGAGCTAAAGCTACTTAGTGCAAGTTTTGCCAAAGCCATCAGATGTGATTCCTGTTAGCAGAACTTCTTGTTTTCCGTGATAGTAATTATTTAAGAACTTACGTTTTTATGTTCTGACATGTAATGTTTTGTTACTTCTAGAGTCATTGAGAATGCTGATTGAAGCTCTTGGCTTTATCCTTAAAAAGTAATTGGAGTTTTCATAAATGTGTGTGCTTTTAAAGTAGCAAAGTGATTACTGGAAGTAGAATAATCTAAATGAGTATTCAAAGCACATATATAACTATTGGTACAAGAGATTATAAGTAGCATGAAGCCAGGGATCCTTTACCTGTTAAGCCTCAGGTTCTTTTATTCTGAAGAGTTTGACGCAGGTCTTTTCAGCACTGTAAAGGGAGCAGCATTCACTACATCTGTGCAGAGGTTGTCCTAGGTTTTTGTGGGAAATCATAGAGCCCCTCCACAGCTTGCAAAGGTGGCTAAGGAGGGAAGAGACTTTCAGCTATTTCCTCAGATTTGACTGAGGTTCGTAACCTCTTGCAGTAGTAAATCAACTACTGGAGGACTGCAGTGAGTCACTAACTGCCTCTTTGACAATTGTTCTGTAAATGGTTAACAATCCATAAAAAGTAAGTGTCACTGGCTGGAGTGGAAATGTGACCAGGGACTTGATTCAGAACATCCACCAGAAGTCCTTTGAGGTCTGTCTCTTGAGGAACCACATGGAAAACAACTGGAGGAACACTTCCTCCCACTCTGTCAGGGCGTTTGTGGGCAGGAATAAATTAGATCTGCTTATTCTAAAGTGCATGTGATTTTATTTTCAGTTTTTCAACCTGCTGCTCTCAGAGCTGTCAGTGTAAATTTTGAGGGTTTGTGGGTTTTTTTGCCCCAAGCTGAGAGACATCGATGTTTAATTAAGCCTTCACTTAACAAATGCAGTTTGCTCTGTCTTAAGCTATGGGATCTCTTAATTCATGTTGTAGCTGCTCTGGGAGAAGTAGAGGCCTGTGGAGAATCCTGTGGGATACATATGTATATGTTGTCCAGTAGGGTAGGTTGGATATTTGTACATTTGGGGGTGGTGGATAGAGTATTTTCTTTGGGGAGACAGACATCACTGTTAGTAAAATTTGCCCCCTTTCTGATGCAACCTGAGTTCACTGACCTTGGATAGTGTAGCATGGGCTTTTCTTTTACACAGGCCTTCCTGAGAAAGTGGAGGAGTTGCGTTATTGTGTAGCTATATAATACCTCTGGAGGACTTGATAAGCACACATCATGAGCTGACCTACAAAGGAATGTGATGGCCTTAACATATTAACATTGGATTTTAGAGGTTGCTTGATTTTCAGGATAATGGTTCCCCATGGTTTACCTGACAGCTTGGCTGGCTCTTTTTTTCAGCAAGTGATGCATGGTATGCGACCTGTGTAAATACATCTGTACAAGTGACGCAGACAGGGAAACCAGGATGTAACCTACAACAGCCAAGGTGGCTTCCTTATTGACCTGTGAATGTGTGTGAAATTTAGCGACTACCAGACCAGGTCTGAAAGCCGTCTTACAATGCTAATCTCTGGTGTGGGTGGGAAATTCTCTGTCAGACTACTTTTCACATGAAGCTGAGAAAAACAGATGTTCCAAGAAATGTGCATTGTTAGAGAAGTGAGAGTATTTCTAAGATACTTTGATTTCCTGCAGGAAATAGTCGAGGAAATGTTTTTAAAGGGCAATTGTCCCATGCCTTGAGTGTGCAACCATGTTGGTACAAATGTGTTAGTGATGTCTGGCTTTAAAGTAAAAAGCATGAAGTTGTAAAAGTGGTAGGACTCATACTAACACCAAGCGTGTCTGAGCATATTACTCCATTTATAACCCTTCCATTAAAGGGGTTTAAATAGAAATCAAGGTTAGGTTTTCACTGTGTTTGTTTTGACAATTTTGGACAATGTGGTCTTTATGAAGATTGAGTCTGTGAAGTTATTTGTGGTGCATTTCTTGTGAGGAAGTTAGCCATGATGGATCCTGTGGAAAAGCTAACCTTAATAGCATGGTAGATCTGTATGATTATTTAAGATTCAATTATGACATGGGATGAAAAGACAGTTCATCAGTTGCCTTTTTTCATTACCTAAGATTTGCAAGGTATTTGAAAATCCTAAAACTGTCCTAACCAGTGCTCACCCTGTGAGTCAGGAAGTTTGTACTATTCAGGTGGGTTTTAAAAGCATGTATAAAGTAGCAACATCTTTTTCTTTCTCATCTTGTGCCATTCACAAGATACAGAGGGTTGAACTTCAAATTCCCTGGGCTTTCTTATTTTACCATCTTAAATTTTTTTCTTTCGGCTTGCTTATTTTACCATCTTAAATTGAATGAGACCTTGCTAAGGCCTTCCTATATCTTTTTTGTAAATGGCTTGCAAAGAGTGACAGTAGAGTACATGTCTTGGGAAGCATGTTTTGTATTTCTTTTTTGCCATCAAGCTGCCACAGGGGGGAGTAGAAGTTTGGAAAGGACTGTGCTGCCCAAGAAGCCACTGAAGCAAGCGTTGTATTCCATGTGTGTACCCTGGCCAGTCCTTTACGGGGAAAAGAGAGGGCGCAAAAGAAGAGTGGATGTGTTAGGAATGAACGTGTTGGTTGGGGGAAGGAGCTGGAGGGTTTCTGCATCTGGGACAAGCTGAATGGTTCACAGCACGCAAAACCATGCTGTTTTTCTTATTCATTCCAACCAGCGTTACTGTCCAGATGTAAGGGGAATGTGACTGAATTGTTTTCCTGCCTCAGGAGGGAAGATGACATGTGGGAGTTGTACAGTACTTGCAAAATCCCTGTTGCTCTGGCGAAAAGCTTTTCCCACGTTAGGTCTATTGCTAAGGAAGAAAAAATGCTAGGCAGAGGCAAGGCGGTTTTGCAAGACAGAGGACAAATTGAGGAAAGTTTTAACAACTTGATAGAAAAAGGTTGTTCTTTTGGGACTGTTAGTGATGGAGAATCTGCTCTATCTATTTGATGCATGAATAGCTGGACCCTGTGGGTCCTGTACAACAAGGATGGGGAAGGGGATGTGTTCCTCATGCCTTGGCCCCAGCTGTGCGGTTACTCTCTCCTCTTGTGTCTGCCCACAGTTGCTTTTGCAGCACATGGTCTGCGGTAGCAGCATGGCTGTCAGCAGCTGTCCTGCCCTGCCAGTGGGCCTGGTGCCCATTTTCCTCCTCATTTGAGGAGGAAAGATGTGGACAGAGATGGGAATGTGGGTGTGAGAGCGGAAGGAGTGGGCTAGGATTTTGGGGTAGTCCAGTGCAAGAGGGTAGAAGGGGGCTTATCCCTCCTGTCAGCTTCCCACCCACGTGCTGGATTTGAGCCTATGCCCAGTGTCAACCAGCCATGGTACTTAGTGAGAAAGGGTAAACAGGGCTGAAGAGAGCGGCTCATGTATGTGTTTGTGTAGGAAGGGCTTAGGAGAGAACACAGAAAGAAATGAAGGAAATGGTGTGTGATGGGAGCGGTGAAAATGAACCAGCCAAGGATGAGGTGGGCTTGGCAGCATCCTTCCCACCACCTTCACAGCATATTACCACCGACAAACAGTGTTCATCTGTTTAACCATGGGCAAACTCATCTGCCAGAAGAAGAGAGGAGATGTGTCTGCAACAAAGTCTGGGTGCTCCTGTTGGGAGCACCTTCAGATGCCAGTCTTCATTTTTCCTTGCCCCACTCTACTCAGGAACAGGCTGTTTTTGGGGTCTGTGTTGCAGAGTTTTATCACTGGACAACCTGGTCAACAATTTTTGGGAAAGAATGAAGTAATTTTCAGGAACTACTTAATGATCAGGAAAGCAACCAAAAGGAGTGAATCAGGCACATTTTCTTTTATAAAATCCTCCTGATCTGAGTGTACAGATCTGTAATGAGACAGTGAAGCAAGGAAAAAGGAAGACTTAAAAGAGAAATGCAAAAATAATATTTATGTTTCTGTAACCTAGCATGAGAAATAACAATGTTGTGTATTACTTACTAAATGTGTTATTTTAGAATGCAGAGGAAAATATGGCAAGCAAGTCTTTGCTTTTGATTTTAATGGCAAACATAGGATGGGAAGGAAAACAATACTTTGGGTGAAATTTTGCTGGGTTTTCTGTACGTCTGTGATACCTGGACTGTTGAACAGTCGTCAAAAGTAATCTGGAAGAAATCCACATTCTTTGGGTATAGTATATTGATAAATTCAGTGGCTGTTCCACAACCTTGTGCCTAACATACACAAAAGAAGAGAATTAATGGTCCAGTTTCCAAATAAGACATAAGGAATTTGGTTTTGCTTTCCGGAGGTAATGTATTGAGGTTTGAATGGAACTATGTTAAGTATATTAGAAGTCTCAAGGAATGCAAGGCTGTTTTTTTTCAACAGTAAACATCTAAGATAACAAGAATGTTTATACATTTGGCAAACTTGTGCCTAAACCTCATTTTTCTTGTTTATTCTTAGGCCTGGTTGTTACATATTAATGGAGTTAACCAGCGATAAAAATAAACTGAAAAATAGAAAATTAAATAAATTCAGAGCAACATCAAAATATCCCTTAGTTCAGTGATGCACGAGTTATAGAAGGTATTGAAGTCAGAAACATACTGAAGCTTGTACCACAGTTCATTGCACTCATCTGGACTCTTGCAGGAGTAAAAAATGGAGAGCACCAAATTGGTTCAGTGTCACAGTGTCACATAAATCGCTTTTAAAGATACCACTTCTGTTCCACTCTTCCTAAAGCACTTTCAGCTTGGTTTGTCAATGCTTCTTCCTATAACATTTGCTGAATAAACTGGCAACAAAGTATGACTGATTGTGTGAAAGAAAAGAATTAAAAGGTAGGCACCTAACAATATAAAAACCCAGAGTGTGATTAGAGTGCTTTTGCAAGGTGTGATGTCAAGATACTAATTTTGGACATGGTGTGTGTTTCATAATATTTGAAGAATCAGTACCAGTACGTGTACAAAGACAAAACCAAGAGCCAAGCCAGCATTAAGTGGTTTATAATTCCAGAACCTTTTCTATGTTTTTTCTGGTTTCATCACTCTATCTTTTCAGTGAAAAAAAGAAAAAAAAAAAAAAAAAGAAGACAGAAAAGATTTTGACGTTTGAGGGTTTAAGGCATCCAACACTTTGACTAGATATGTTTTTCTATTTCTACTCTTCATCATGGTTTAGAATGAATGGGCAGCATGGTTACTGTTGAATCATTCTTTTAGCTGAAAAGGTACAAATGTGTATTTCTGGTGCTAGAGGTCACAGATTTGTTCCTGCAGAGACTTCATTTTACATTGTGTCCACAGCAGATTTGTAATACTCTTTTGACATTTGAAAAAGGTTATTTTATTATGATACAATTCCAGCAAGAAAACCACATATGCTCTATTTCAAGGCAGATTTGTTGATGAATGGATGAGGTGTCTAATTTTTGTTTCTTGAAGGCTATCAGAGCAAATCTTGCCAAAGTTATGTTTTTACTCAAAATTCCTTCATTTCTCCTGCTTTTCCTGCAGACCAACACAGAGCAGTACATTATCATCACTTAATTAGTAAAAAACCCCTATTAATACACAAAAAAAAAAAAGAAAAAGAAAAAGAAACCAAGATAACAGGAACTTGTGTCCCACAGGTATCTGCCAAGAAAGCCAAGCAGGAACATAGTTGCAGGTCTTAAAGCACATTTGATAGTCCTAGACTAAGTGAACCAATGCACTAGGGGCTTGGGGGGAGCTAAGATGGGAATAACAGGGACGGTGGAAAGAAAAAACCTCCAAAGGTTAAGACAGTAGAGTGCCTGTAATTTATGTGACATGGAGCCACTGTATTGATGCCAGGAGACTTATGGTGCAGTAAGACTCAAGGTCTTCTGTGATCCTCTTGGCTAATGACTGTTCTTGCTTGGAAGGAAGTTTTGAATTGGCAAGTAAGTGTAGGAGCTGAGATAGTTGTTAGACATAGTACAATGCCCAGCTATAGATAGCTTCCACAGATGCACCATAGGACAGTGGTGGCATTCTGCCAGATCAGCTGTAGCGTGTCATCACCAGAGCACGAGGGTAAAACTTTCTTCTCTGCCCACCTTTGCCCTTTGGAAAGCATTCGCTTACTTTTGCATCACTTGTGTATCAAATCCCAGTTCATTTTGGAAGCTTTCTCCTTTTCCTAACCATTATTTTCTCATTCTTAAAGCAGTCTTGAGTCTCAGTGCCTTTTCACCACCTTTTCTTGTTTCTGCTTGGGTCTTAGGTGAATTGCTTCCTCAAACACAGAGGTAAAGCTAGCCACTGTTTCTCACTAGCTGCAGCTTGGGCTCTCATGAACATCCTTTTCTGTCTTCAGAGCAGTGCTCCCTCTTCGGTAGGTGACTCCTTGATCTGCTTCTGAGTATGAGCTGATAGTTAAGACTACCTTTGGTAACCTAGGTGAGAAGTTTTCATGGGACAGGGTATAGGTGAATATGGGAGGCTTTTTGTAGGCCGTCGAGGGGTCTTCCAGATTTATCCAGCCTGTACTGCAGATTGGATGTTGTTGTTAAAGCATCTCAGCTTTCCAAGCTGGAAAGGTCACTGTATTTCTTTAGAATATTTCTGGAGATGTTTCTGTGGTTTGTCAGATCTAAAAATAAACCATGATCAACACACTTAAAAATTATGACAGGATTATTTTTTTTTTTCCCCAAGAGTATAAAAGGCAGTCAGATATTTGTTTTCCTCTTAGGGAACCAAGCAGAACCACAGACAGGCTACGAAAATCCCCTCCAGATCTCCAGGTCTTTTATTTTTGGTTGTATGTTTAAAGTTGGGGCCTCTGCCTGCTCATCTGCGTAATGCAGTTTATATAGCTTATCATTTTCTCAACTGAGAGAAAAAGTCACCAGGAAGAACATTTGTAGTCTTTTCTCCTTAAATTTCTCTGTCAACTGGGAAGCTTTACTTGGAGGTTGTTTTCATTAGAAAGAGACATCCTGATGAAATAGACCCTGTGCATCAGTTGCATGAATTTTCAGCAAAAGAAAGCTTAGAAAAAGCTTGGAATTATTTTGTTTTTAAACATGTCAATGTTCTGACTTGATTTTGGAAGGGAGAAACACTGGGGGAGTTTAATTTTAAATTTGTTTTGTGTCAGTGACCTACTGGTCTTGCTTGGCCAGGAAAACACTTTGAGTGACATTTTTTAATGTCTGCCACTGTGAGTGGGGCTGGAGAGACATTTAGAAACCCAGTGCTCTTCAAGGAGCAGAAAATCCATTTTCTGGACCACATCAAAGAATGCTTAAAAAGTATTCTATGATTCATTTAGAGTCATTAAAGCTTATTGTGTAAAAGCAAATTTAATAATGCATTTTTACTGTTTTCTATTGCTGTAGTTGTTTCTAAAACAAATCTCATTGTTGTGAATGTCTGCAATACAGAGCCTTGGACTGGGTAGTTCAAAGGGTCAGTGTTGGATAACAGGCCAGTGAGCCCATCAGGTAAGGGATGGCTTCTTTGAAGACTTACAGCCATCGTTCTGCGTCTTCTGTGATTTTAGTTGAGTCCTGTGCTTGAGTACACATTATGGTTGGGAGTGTTGGCTAAAGCTTCTCTACTTGTAGAGAATCAGCAGTTGTATGTCGTACTTTTTCAAAGCTGGGTTTGCAGGGGAGGTTCCTGAGACACAGAGCAGGAGGGTTTGAGTCTAGTGAGAGCTTCTTTGGAGACCTGAGGGTACTAAACCATTCTCTGATGGCAGTCACACACGAGGGCCTTACTTCTCCTCACAGCTGCTTCATGACCATTTTGTGTTTATCAAGTTTCATCGAAGTGCCCCTGCAGAAAGGATCTAACACTGAATGGCTTTCCAGAGTAGTTGTAGTTGGGTTTCTGCCATAACCCCTCAAACATCTCCCAGAAGGGTGATGTGCCAGGGATGTTTTCAGAGCACACAAGTGTGAGCTGCATTTGCTGGTGCAGGTTATTTCTTAGAGGTTTTCCTGGCTTTCGTAGCAAAAGGCAGTGGCATTAAGCAGTCGTCAGTGTTACCAGCAGTTGCTCTTTCAGACTCACTGCTTTCCAGAATGGCATGGGGAGTAGCTGATGTGAGGGCCTTATCTACCTGATCTGTCACCTCCCAAGTGCACAGGTTAGAAAAGTCATCTTTGCATTTAAAAAAAGAAACAGCGTGACCTCTCTTTATGTGCACTGATTATATCCCATCTTATTTTACACCCCATCTTCGTCAGTGAGTCTTATCTAACACTGGAAAAAAACAGAGTATGTTGTTTCTCACCAAGATTGATCCTGCATTTAGCTTTCTTTGAAGTGGCGCAATAAAATATGGGAATAGGCTTCAGCTTCCCATGTTTTAATTCTTCTTTTTTAATCCCTGTTTTCATTTTCAAAACTATTTGGATACAAGAAGACTTTTTTTTTCTCTTTCCACTTCTGATTTGTTTGTTGGAGCACTGCCTGCTCACCCTATTTGGATGTCAAGAGACTCTCTGTTTTTCCATTTCTGGAACAGTCATTCACGACTCAGTGTTTCTTGTGCAAACCTTCAAAATTTACAGTGTGTTTATTGGTCTCGCACCAACTGCAATTTCTTTGTTGTAATATATTGTTTCAAAATTTATCTCAGATACCATTATATAGATTTTGTTCACAAAATAGTTCTAAGTTTAAGTGACTGTGTCCCTAAAGGATCTAACTAATTAGATAATTAAAATGTAAGGGATTTAGCTAACCTGTTAAACTAGTAAAGTGAAGGCATAATTGATGGGGTAATGCATTTTTAATAGTAAACTAATGTGCAAAGGGTATCAGTTGTGCAGAGTGTTGCAGGAATGCACAATAAAACAGTCACTGTGTTGAAGAGACCACACTCATGTTCTGTTTTTTGCCAATTGTGCTGCACATATTAAGGGCATCTTTGTGTAAGAGAGCTCGTAAAATCTGGTAAAATAGGGGAGAACCAATAACCCAGAATGGGTGCTTCCTGAGAGTGCAGGTTAGGTGGTTTGAGTTTAGGGGTGTTGCTGTTGAAAGGATAGTGGAGGTTAAGGGCAAGACCACAGTAGCCAGAGTGTGGAGACTGGAAAAGGGCTGAGCATTATGAAGAAGGAAGAGTGAGGAAGAAGAGGTGTGTGGCATAAACTGGAGCAGAAATTGTAAGAAAAGAAAACACTGAAGGGAAGATAAACAAACTGCAAAGCAGAAAAACATATGGACATATGACTGAAAGAGTAGCCTGTGGTAGATTTTGTACCAGGGCCCACTGCTGTTCTGCCCAATGCCTAATTAGCCTCGTACAGGGAAATACTAATGAACTTCACAATTGTCTCTTTTCATTGTTACAACTCTGGAAGTTGAAGTGTGAAAAGAAGCTGTGGAAGCAAATAGAAATCTGGGATGTGCTACATGTACAGGAGAGTTGTCTGGGACTCTGAACAGTGCAATGATGCAGGAGCTGTGGATGGGAACCAGTATTGTTACTCCATAAAATGAAGTATTGGTCAAATCAGACTTGCCCTTTGACTGCTGTTCTCATTTTACTTCCTCTCTGGCTTCCATTAAAGTGTACATCTTTAGGGTAGGCAGTTTTGGGAGGGCTGGCTCAAAAAAGAAAACCACATCTATCTTTTGGTTTGAGTGCTACCCTTCAAGCCTAATGAACTGGTTCATTAAGTTGCTATAGTAATCATGCTTTAGACATAGCCTAGTTTTAAGCCCAGGCATGAAATAATTCTTTGCTGAAAATCAAGAATATTTGGGAATCTTTCTTTTCTTGCTGTGATCCTCGCTGGGTTTTGTCCAGGATGTCCTTGGAAATGTGAGCTCCAGATATATCATGAGACAACCTCTGTTTTGTGCCAGCTGCATGTTTCAGAAGAAAACACTGGAGGAGGTGGTTGAATGTGCATGCAGACTTCTGGATGCTCATCAGCACTAATTCCAAACTTCCTTTTTGGTTGCTGATTGCTGATCAGTGCTGTAAGGCGGCACAAACAAGGTAGACAACTTTAACCACTAAAAAAGCTCCCTCTTCTGCTTTCATGGTCTCTCTAGACCAGAATTTTGTAAACAGCCAGATGCAGTTTTGCTTCCAGAGATATCACAATGCAGATTTTGGTCCCAACTAGCTATTTCAGGCCAACTCAGACTCTACTGAAAGGTGGATTTATAAGGAAAATGTTGTCAGATCCTGGTCTTTTGTAACACTGGTGGGAGCCATGATAATAATAATAATGATTTCCTTCAACAGTCTTCCATCAAATGTTCAAAGCAGTAGTTTTTCCTTTGGTGCAAGCATCAAAAATGTGGACAATTTTGTTTTCCTAAACTTGGACAACATCTGTGTTTCCACCATTTCTATGGGAATGCAGTACACCCCCAATTTTATTAAAAACCACCTTTTTGGCTAAAGTGTGTGGTATTGGAAGCACTTTCATTCTGCCTCATGTATCTTGTTCTAGGAGGTTGGAGTCTGCCTATTTCATTCCTCCAGGACTTTCTTACTGTGAAGTGTGTAGAAGAGAACAGTGTTTTTCCTCTCAGAATTCCTTCAAGTTGTTTGCCTAACCTAGACATCTTAAGTGTATCTAAGTAGTTAAATGATTCTCACTGATAGTAATGTTTTACTGATACTTAAGTTGCTTGTTGGCCCAAACCAGAATCAATTTTAGAGAAGACTGTAGTGAGCTCTGACATCTGGAAAAAGTTAAACTGTAGCCTGGCTGCAGTTTAGTTCTTTACCTTTTGGGACAAGCCTCTTGCTTTGATCTGGGTTAGAAATCTCTAAATCAGTTCTGGATGTGTGTGTGGAAAGAAGGATATAAGAGAAAATGGAGGAGGATCTCACTGTTTCCATTGCATTTTTTCTGAACTCTATCCAGTTGGAAAGAAAGCCCCCATCTAACGTCAGTATAAAGACTAAGAAGGCTTGTCAGTGCAAGGTAGAAGTTACATCTTAAAATGTGTATCCATATCCCATAGGTAGGTAACTTGTTCATAAAATGGCTGACAGGAAAAACTGGGGAGAGATTTGTGCTGGCTTATGGTACCCCACACACAGCAAGAAAGTGCTTTCCAAAGAAGGAACCCTGAGCAAGAGAAGGGTGAATGTTACTTACTCTCCTCTCTGTTTTGCTTTAGCGTTTATAAAAAGGATTGGCCTTGCTTGCATGCCTCTCATCAGGAATGGAAATAGGCAGGCCATCTGAGGGAGTGGTCTTATTTACATGGAAACTGTTTTACGTAAGAAGAGGAGGCTGGTCCAGCAAAGGTGTGGTTTTATTTACATCCATGCTCTTCCCTTATGATTGGAGGGTGTTTGGAAGGTGTGGTCTCATTTACATCCCGCCTAGACTGCCTTTGGCTCATCTGGATTCAACCCTTGCCTGTGGCTGGAAAAGGAAGGAACTGCTGCAAGCAGCATAAAAACTACTGTGTGAAAAAACATGACTGGTTTCTGCCTCTGTTTCTTCAGTGTATGCATTGCTGCTGGTATGTACCTGAAAAGGGAAGGCCACATTCCTGGTTTTGGGTCTGTGTAGGTATGTGCAAGTATGTTTCTGTGTGTATATATTTGTAATGCCAAGGTGAGCATACCAGGTTTTGTGCTGCCTTGGGTGTTGGAGGGTAAGAAAAGCAAGTGCTTATTCATTGCAAATGCTTCCCTTTTTATTTATTTATTTTTTTAAAAAGGTGCATGCACTGTTGCAAAGGTGCTGTTGACAGCTCTAGAAGAAGGCCTTGTCTTTTGTGTGTGTGTGATATTTCATATCGTCCCTGCATCAAAGTGAAGCCAGCATAAACATGGGAGCAGCATTTTACACAATCTCTGAACCAGAATAGGAGACTAATCACAGAATATGCAGGACAGTCAGGAATTGGCTGTGCTACATGCAGTTGCCATGCAATGGTCTGTCCCTTCCTCAACATATATATAACATACAATTAACTGTAGGGGCTACTGTACCTTATGGTTAGAAGGCAATTCAGCTGCTACTGGCCTCTGTCTGTGTTAACTTTGGGACGCAGGTACATTTTTAGCAGAAAGTGGACTGGGGGAGCTCCTTGCATGTGGATTATGAAACATCTACAAAGCCTTCACGCTGCTGTTGGCTTGTTTGGATTGAATTTACTGTGATTACTCTAGTCCTTCCTTATTTTCTTCATCCAGCCATGACTGATCAGGCACCATCTTGGTGAATTCCAGGTAATAAGAATGGCAGAAGGCAGAAGAGATAGTTTGCTGATTTATTTTCTTCCTTTTTTTCTAAATAGGCAATTAAAGCATCTTGGGTCTGCAACAGCTTGGCAATTGGTCCAGACGCATGTTCATGGGCATCAGTATTATTTTCACTGAGAACAGAGCTATCATGTTGCTTTGTTTGAGGGTGGAAAGTGGACAGAGTCCCTTCAATGTGAAGTTCTGACTTGTGACTGTGTCCAGAATCTCTGAGCGCAGAAGGAACTGCCACCGACATGCTGGGAC
Organism: Psittacus erithacus; assembly: GCA_009867235.2. Classification (NCBI taxonomy): domain Eukaryota; kingdom Metazoa; phylum Chordata; class Aves; order Psittaciformes; family Psittacidae; genus Psittacus; species Psittacus erithacus. The sequence continues at coordinate 28,308 of WYDI02028444.1, forward strand.
TGGTTGGGACTGGCTGCCCCTGCCATGGCTGGAAGGACAACTTGGCTGCAACATGCTGTTGTTGCTCAGTGCAAGAGAAAGGTGTTTCCAAGAAGACAGCCTTGTGGGATGTGCAAGTCACAGTCCATTTCTCTAATTCTCACTGCTGCCTCTGATTATGCTACTTTAACTTGTGGCAAAAATCTAGGTATGACAACCTAAAGATGCTAGCATTTTAAAGTTAGTCAGAACTCATTTTTCAACTTTAGATACTACTGAATGCCTTCACAGACACCTGGCAATGAGCCATTTCTCCTTTGCCCACAAAAACTTGGTGAACCTGGAAATGCAGCGATCTACCACCCTCTGGTTCAGGACATGAAAGTTAATAAAGTATCTCCCCTCTTTTCTGTAGCCGAGGCAAGCTGAGGTGCGCAAAAATAATTGCATGCCAGTCCACCACAGGAGGAAAAGTGTCTGGCATTGTGTCCCTGGATTGCTAACAGGAAGGAGAGCCAGGAAGTTTGTCGTCAGGATCCCTTGCACGTACTCTGGGACTGCAGCTGAAGTTTTGAAGTTATGCACGCATACTTCTGAAGACAGCTACTCAAGATGATGTAGACCAAGTGAATGATATATGCTGAGGATCCCAATGTAAATTTACCTTTCTACACCCGAGGAGCTGACTGGTCTAAACTGCCATCACAGGAGCTGTGTAAGGTAGCCTGGACTGTGTGCTATGCTGTTCTGCTTCTCTAGAGCTAAAGTAGGCTGTTTAAATGAGGCTTGTGAATTTCTACACTGCTCTGCATTCATGGCTGAGACTGCACTAAGAGACACATGCCTCGTTTTTAAAATTGGCATAGGTTCCAAAACACAAGGGTGCTTTTTAAAATTTTCGGGCTTCCTGATCTTCCTCTCCTACTTGAACTTTCTTCCTCAGGCTTAGCTTCCCTCCCTCATCCCCAGCACTGCGCCTGAGCAGACACTCTGGTTACACATACGTGGGCAAATGAAGGTGTCTGCCTCCAATGGCAGCTCTCTGGTGAAAACTTTGATCCACTGCTCCCCATGTCCTGAAGGATGTGACAGCCCTTTGCTGTTAGGGTTACACTAAAATAGATTGTTTCTCCTGTCAGAGGAGAAGATGGCAAGCTTATAACTTAAGAAAAAGGCATCTAAGAGAGATAAGAGTGCAAGAAACATTGCTGCAGTTCTATATTTGGAGTCAGCTACGTATGTGTGTGGTAGCCCAAATGATGGGTGGACTGCACTTTCCCATTACCGTAATTACATTTCCTTTCATAGCTAGGGTTGGGGACGCATCCAGACATTGCAGAACACATCAGTAGATTTAGTGTGGCTTACTCAGTCTCCATTTATCAAACTATGTCTCAATTATGTTACATTTAGGAAACAGAATAATTTTCTGGTTATAGCACACGGAATTTGTGGCATTCTAATCCTAGTCATCCTGCTGTATGACCTTGAAGAAGTTGTTTCACTTCTCTTTGATGGTAAAAAACTAACTCACCCCGTGAATGGATTTTAATACCATGCCAAGTTTTAAAAAAGTCTGAAGCTAAAGTTAGCCTTCTAAATCTCTATTTAGGGGCTAAATGGGGTGACTTGTTTTCCACAACCCTGAGCACCCAGTAACTGTCTCCCACCGAGGCCAGCTAGAGATTTTGGGTGTCCAGCAGTCTGAAACATGAAGCAAAGGAGAGTGAAAGCAGCCTTTTGTGTGCACATGAAGAGGAGCTCACTGATGTGGTGTGGTGAGACAGGGACAGCTGTCTGTCTTTCCTGGGTGGTTGTCACAGTGTTGTGGAGATGTGGCTGGGATTGATCTCACTAATTTTACTCTCTAAAAGTGGAATGCCTGCCTTAGGCTGGTTATTCAAAATCTCATTAGTGGACCTTTTGGTTCAGAGGATCCAGAGCAGCTCTCAGTGGGGACAGATGATCAGGCGTGGATGTGTCATCCTGCACATCTATCTGGATGTGGGCTGTTATCCTCTGGCAATGCTCAGCTTTGTCCACAAAGTGCTTCATGAATGCTTAAATGGCTTCCTTGGGCTTTGATGACTGCAAAGTCAGCAGGTGACTTACAACGCAATAGGTAAATCCAAGGGTGTGGCCAAGCTGCTCATAGCTGCAGAGGATGGTGAAACCCCATTGCAGGCCTGAGGAGTTTGGTTGTGAAAGCTATGAACAAGTGAAAGCAGGCAGAAGTATTAGAGTCTTGAAGAGAAAAGGAAATATAAACTTGACTGTAGTAATTGAAAACCTATTCCATACTGATGGCATGGTTTGTTTCCACTGGAGGGCTTTGTTCTTCTGGGCACTGTTTGAGGAGGAAGATTAATTTTCCCACGGGAGAAATAAGCTTTGAATAAGTCAGCTAAAATGGATTGTTCTTATGTGCACTGTGCATCTATAGGAGAAACAGAAGACGTTTACATGCTCCCTGAGGAGGAACCATGACAAGCAGACAATTAACCAATTCCCCTGGATCCCCAGATTTAAAGAACCACGTAATGGCTTAATTGAGTTGAGTTGCTGAGAGTGCGGCACTGCACTGAGATTCGTGCTGTGAAGTGCACGATTCCCAGAGGCATCCATCAGGTTTTAAAGAATTGACTTTCCATGCTAATTGACCCAGATGTGCTTGATTTTACCTCACAATCTCCATTCAATTACTGTTAAAGAGAAGGGAATGAGAAAAAAGGGGTCCATTTGTCTCATGTACTATATTAAAACGAAGCTTTCCTAAAGCAACAATCTGTAGTGCTGAACAAATTGTTCAGCTTGAACTGGAGCAGCATTTATTCCACTTCTTTTCATTTATTTCCCGAATGACCGAGCATGTATTTTGTAAGGGCTAGAGAATATTCCTTAAGCCACTCTGCTTGGCAAAGGAAGCATAGGCTTCATCACCAGAAGAATGAGGGCAGTACAGATGGCTGGACGGTGTCTGACCTGTCAGACGAGACAGGGCTGAGCAGCACAGCGTGAGGGCTGTGCACTCTCATGGCTTGGTGGAGTGCTGGCCCACCCAAATGATCAATAAATGAAGCAAAAATTGCGGTTTAACTATTTTTATCTTCAAGAAGGCAAGGAGCCAAGTTTGAGGAATAGGCTTTGCAATGTGAATTAGCAGCTGAACTCTTCCATGTACCAGGCCAGTAGGCACCTCATTTTGGCAAGCTATGGTCAACTTTTACGTGTGTGCAAACATCCCTGGAGCACACAGAGCAATTAGTGTAGGATTGAGGTTCCCAGTGCATTCTATGAGTGTGCAGAACCAGGGGTTTTGTTCCTTGTCAGTTCACAAGCCTTAATTCATTTACAAATCAAGTGTCTTTGTGTGGTGGGGACTGAATCCACCTCTCTAACTACATTCCTGGAATACTATGGGAGGCTTTCTTTGGTAAGGAAGCTGCTGTCTACCTGGTTAATGATTTCAGGCTTACTTCAAATAGCACCAGCAAGACGCATGTCGAGGAGCTTCTGTATATTTATATTTAGACAAGATGTGTACCACTGAAATTAGTAGAGTTCATCCGAGTTTGCATAGTTCTGCATGAGGAGCAGAATTTAGCTCCTGATGCATGTGATAAGCTGTATGTTGTACCAACCAGTCAAATTACGGAGCTCTGTTGTAGGGTGAAGGTGCTCAAGGAGTTTGCTTCTTCTTTAAGAGTTGTATGCCATATATGGTCCATGTGGGGTTTTTTTGCTGCTGTTTTATTTTTTCGCTTAGGAAGGCTCTCCTCCAAGCTGCTGAATCATACTGCAACCGTAGACTCAGTGATTTTTCAGAATTTGAATCATAGTTGAGTTCTCTGGATATCAAGCTGTGAAGCCACACGTGGGCTCAGCAGTTTGGCAACCGCCAAGTACAGCTTTGGCAGTGAATATTCGCAGTCCAGATGTTGGCAGCTTCAGCTGTAGCATGCAGCATGTAGAATAGAGCAACAACGTTACTGAAAATTGCTGTTTACTCTTCTTAACTTAAATACCATGGTTTGTACTGTTTTTGATGATTTAGCCTGGATATTAAGAACCAGACTACTTTAAATCTGTATCCCATCCTAGAAGAAAGTCTCTTGTAACAATCCCACATCCAGTGAGAAACCTTTTTTGGAGGTTTTGCTCTTGCATTCTTCCTGCCAAGGTCTCCTGTGTGCTGTCACAGTTAGGCTGACTTCTGAAGTCAGTTATAGACATATTCAGGATTAACAAAAGCATCATGACCCCGTGAAAGCAGAAATGAGAAAGTCAGGGTGTTATCTGAGATATGTGATATGATCGTGTCACAAAAGAAAGAAGGACTTGAGGATTTAAAGACAGGGAGAAGAGGTGTTGGAAGAAAAAGGGCTTCCTAGAGTCTGTGCCATGGAAAAGAGAACAGTTCTGTTGTCTTGGCATGGAAGAAGGCTTGAAAATGAGATGAGCAGCAGAAAAATATGAAGGAACCAGGACAATTTTTTATTTGTTTTATTTTTTTTTTTCCCTCGTTTTGTATTTCAGCAGCTGGGGTAAAGCTGAGTTCCTCACAGGGGAGCATTAACTGAGCAAAGCAGCACAGGCCCTTGGAATTGAACAAAATGGCTGGAGGGAGAAAAAGACACAGGTAAAGAATATAATTAGAGAGTTCAATGACAGCAAATTGAACTGGCCAAAGAACCTGGATATTTTACAGTACATATTTTTCCAAGGAATAGATATGTACAGTATTTAACTAAATAGAAAGTGTTATGTTTTTGCACTGATACTTGAATGCTCACTTACTGAGAAGAGTAGAAAAGGTTTGAATAGAGCTTTCAACAAACTCTTTATTTTAAGATGTGAGAGCTGAAAGGCAGAACTGTGAGAATTTGTACCAATGAAGGCCTTGTCTCACAGATTCGTAAAGGTTCTTTAGTCTTCAGATGAGAGAAAACTACCTCAAATAAGTTGTGTAAGTTCAAGTCAGAAAACTCCATCCTCAGTGGGTTTAACTGTCAAAAATATCAAAGCAGCCCTTGTGATGGGTATTAGTTATTATTTCTGCCCTATCCAGGAATCCAGCAAAGAACAAATGAAATCTCTGATGATCAGCTCAGTAGTTAAGTTGTTTATTATTGTGGTCTTATTTTTGACAGAAGAAGGTCAGATCAGAGATTGGCTGGTATCCTAAGTGAAGGCATAAAGCACATGCAGGAAAACAGGGGAATCAGGGCCAGTCAGCATGGGCTTATGAAGGGCAGGTCCTGTTTCAACAACCAGATCTGCCCTTATGATAAAGGGACCCTCCTGGCTGATGAGGGAAAAGCTGTAGACATTGTCTGTTTGGACTTAAGTAAAGCGTTGTAACACTGCAGGCTTGAGGAAGGGTATCTTGAAAGCTGTTTGGTGGAAAAGGACCTGAGGGTGCTGATTGATGGAGCTGAAGGTGAGCAGCTTGTGCCCAGGCAGCCAAGAAGGCCAACAGCGTCCTGGCCTGTATCAGAAATAGCGCAGCCAGCAGACTAGGGCAGTGATTGTCTCCCTGTACTCAGCACTGGTGAGGCTGTGCCTGAACACTGTTCAGTTCTGGGCCCCTCGCTACAAGAAGGATATTGAGGTGCTGGAGAGGGTCCAGAAGAGGGCAGCAAAGCTGGTGAAGGGTCTAGAGAGCAGGTCTTGTGAGGAACAGCTGAGGAAGCTGGGGTTGTTTAGTCTGGGGAAGAGAAGGCTCAGGGGGACTTTATTGCTCTCTACCTGAAAGGAGGCTGTAGTGAGCTGGGGGTTGATCTCTTCTCCCAAGTAACAAGCAATAGGGCAAGAGGTAATGGCCTGAGGCAGCGCCAGGGGAGGCTTGGATTGTATATCAGAGAAAATTTCTTCATCGAGAGGGTGGTCAGGCATTGGAACAGGCTGCCCAGGGGTGTGGTGGAATCACTGTCCCTGGAAGTGTTCAAAAACTCATGTAGATGAGGCCCTCAGTGACATGGTTTAGTGGTGGTCTTGGCAGTCCTGGGGTAATGGTTGGGCTTGATGATCTTTTAAAGGTCTTTTCCAACCTAATTGATTTTATGATTCTGTGTTGACAGTTTATGTTAATACTGTAAAATGCAATTATTTTGGTTTTGCACAGTCAAAAATAATGCTCCCAGGAGGAAGTTACAGAACGTATGTGGCAATTTTATGCAAATTAAATATATCCCACGAGAATTGAAAAGAAACTATAAGAAGCTTTTTAAAGCAGAGGATTTTGTTTCTTGGGAACCAGAACAACTGTAATGGAAGCAGGTGCTCACATGGCATACAGGATTTACCGCTTAAAACATCCAAAAAGCAATGCAGCAAAAGGCTTGCTGTGTTCCTGGAATTATGAGATACGCATTAAATGCTTTTAAAATGTTACATTAGTCAGCGACTTAGTCATACTGGGTGTAAAGAAATCTGTATGCTAGTTCATCCCTGCCTAGCTTCTGAGCTATTAAGTATCTTAGATACTGTTAATCCTATTCTGCATTTTAGTTCCACAGCATAATATTCTCATACTAGAGAAACTGGACATCTTGCCTCAAATGTTTCTTAGTACGCAATTCCAGCAGATTTATGCGTGTACTTACAGACAGATGCCATCACCATTTATCATGTGAGAAGGGGAAGTGCTAACTGTCATCATAACCTGTGACATTTTATAGCAGGCAGGAAAAACAATGGTATTGTTGAAATGTTCATACACAGTAGGAGCTGGTTGCATCGTTTGTGTTGAAATTTTAAGTTTTCACACATCTCTAGTAGAATCCCCAGAAATACCTTCACTTTCCTTCAGCACAGTGCCTGAAGGTGTTACAACAGGTGCAAAACAGGATTTAGCAAGAAGCTTTATTCTCTTAATAATTGCCAAGTACTAGCCAAATACCTTGATTTAAGTACCTTTTGAAAGAAAAAGCAAACCCCAGAATAATTTCTCGTCTTTACCACAAATTCCAAACCCCACAGTATATTTGGAAGAAAACTAGACATAGCTAAGGGATGGAGAATTACACAGAAGCCATGAAATGACACCCCTCTCTCCCTGAATTAACAACCAAATTAACAAATTGCCTTCAGTGCCTCAAGGCAAGAAACATACGGTGTCTCCTGAAAATGCTTAGCTGCAGAGTGGAATTGAAATGCTGCAGTGTTTTTCACCCTGGCGAGGAGGAGAGCTGAGAGGGAATAATGAGAACTCTTCAGTTCATTCTGTAATATGTGGAGAAGGGAACATTTCTTAGTGGATATGTCATATTAGTGGTTGCTATATTTACCTACATACATATATCTTGAAATGACATAGTAGTTTTCTTACTGCTAGGGTACAGTACAGAACAATTATTCACCTGTTTATCTTGGGGTAATTGGATCTTTGTTTTGTTTTTGTTTTATAAGAACAAAATATAAAGTAATTGGTTTGGGTGCTTTCTAAAACCCCCAATTTAACTGATTTCTCCCTTCCATTGCCAGGATGGTAAGAGGTATATTCTTTTTAACACTTGAACCTGAGAAAACCTTAGATGTCCCAACCCCTCACAATCACCCAGTGAGATCTTACCAAGTCTCTGGTTTTGTTTTCGTTGGTGCTTGGACTTACTAGAAGGAGTCTTTGAATAACAGCATTTCTTCAAGAATGGAATATAGATAAAGAAATCCAGGACTGACAAGTTTGCATTCAGTGAGATCAGAGTCAGTGCAAGACTGAGTGGAAAAACAATGGCTAGGAAAATAAGGAGAGGAACAAGGAATGTTAAAAGAGCTGTGCGAGACAGACATTCACTTTTCTAATCCACTGAGAATGATGAGTGTATTTCCTGGATCTGTGTTCCCCCACCCACGTAGCCAGAAAATAAACTTCACGGATTAATTTCTAGGAGCACGGAATGGTTTCCAAGGAACATTTTTAGCTGGGAAATAGATCCTCTTTTTCAAAGTACACATTCTGGCTGTCTTAGACCTAAAGAACTTGTCTGGCAAGCAGATGATTTTCTTTTACATTGGTATTGCAAGAATTCGTTCAAAGACTTTTTTTCTGTACTAGTTCTGTTTCTGTAGGCCCTGTAGGAAGATAGCTGTCAGCTGTTTTCCAGTATACAATGGTAAAATAGCCTTTGCAAGAAAGTGAAATCAAGAGCCTTCTCCTCCCTGACTGCTAGAATATTTGTCCTAAAGAAGAGGATGTAACTTTAAAGGAAAATGAAATACCTGATTGTAAGTAAATAATGAATTCACAGATAAAACTGTAGATGCTGTAGCTCTTTGCTTAGACTTTTCATCTACTCGTAAAACCAATACTTTTGTCTACATTGTTTGTGACTTTTCTGTGGAAAAGAGTAGGAATTAGATTGTCTGTTCTATTTTGATGTCAGCTGGCAATCACCTTCAGGACAGGATTCATTAATTATTTTATACACTTGAAAGCAGCAAATCTTTTTTTCCATGCAGAAGACCTATACTGCATGTTGTACTGCTGGATCTCCTGGATTTGTAGGGAAGCTGGTTTTCTGGATGGTATTTGTGAAAACTTCTGAGCCATAAGTACAAGTGAATCAAACAATACTGCAAACAAGGGAAATAGCATAAAATCTTCCATTTCTATTCAGAGAACTTATTTATCTGGCGCTGACTGTATCATCGTTGTGCATGAGTTGTGTGGCAGGTATCACTAATTGTGCACAGGTAATATCGCCATCATACTTTCTAGGCATGGACTTACTCTAGGACAGGGAGCCTGTCACCTATTTCCCCTCCCTTCTCCCGGTACTACTGCCACAGGAGCACTTGCTGCTGTGATCATATGAGGCTTGCACTGTTCTCCATTCTAATACCACTTGCAGCTGCATACAGCCTTTCATGTTTACTTCAGCTTGGAGTTGTGGGTCTGCTGGGAAGGAAATCCAGCCACGAGACACTTTAAGTACTAGTTTGATCTTTGTCAGCGAGATCGACTCAATTTAGACATGTACTGTTGAGCGGTAAGATCTGGACTGGAATATGTTAAGGGCTGTCAGAACACTGTAAGTGGGAAAGGCAACCACCAAGGGTGTGATTCCAGCAGAGAGTCTTGTAAAAGGGGATGTTTAATAGACCGTGGAGAAGTTAAAAGGAAGGATTAGACAACTTGTGGGGTCAAGTTCACTTAAGTAATCATAAATGCATAAGGTGGTGCAGTAATTAAAAATGTTCCTGCACTCACTCGGTTGGCCTCAGTGTCAGAGCTGTGCCTAGTACAGCTCTGAAAGAAGCCCCTTCAGTTCCAAGGAGCTTCTGCAACTGGTCAAATCATATGAAAGCTTTAAAATTTATACATAGGGTTAAACTTAAAAAGACAAATGGAAGAAAATACCCTATTTATTCAGACTCTTGAATAAACAAATTTAGCCACTCTATTCTCTGAAGTGAAAGTATTTGTGATAGCTGTCTGGAAAGCAAAAAGTTTCAATTATTTTATCATGTTCAAAAGAGACTATTTTTTAGTGAGTGTTTTTATTACACGTTACCTGAAGAGCCTTGATACTGTTTTTCAAAAGCACTTTGATGCTAAATATGTGTGAAAAGCATAAGCAACTTTGTTTCTTAAAATAAAAGGGCATTAATGAATTGAAAAAATAAATGTTTCCCTTGGCTATTTTTACTACCTCTAGTAAACACACTAGAGTTGTGCAACTCCATTAAATGCTTAGAACAATGTTTCCAATGCACACTTTGCTTGTTAAATTAATAGAGTGTTTTCTTACACACCAGGCCAGAATCACATGATGAAATTTGAACTGATTGCTTTAGGCTTTCATTCTCTTTGATTGCTTATTTGGGTCAGGCATTTAGGAAGAAGATAAATCTAATAAAAAAAAAATAAACTTTTCCTTGAAAACACATTTTAAAAACCTATGAGAGTTGCTGTTCTGTTCTTTGTGATGTGCTTCTTGCTAAGTTCATGTTCTGATTTACTTATATTTTTTAAGGGACGGGAAGTTGGCACCCTTCTCACAGCAGCGGTGGAACTCTATGAACCTGAGGTCTGTAAATGCTGGAAGGAAGAGGCAGGAAAGGACTGCCTGCTAATAAAAGGGTAATTCAGAACACGATACTTATGTGACCCAAAATAGCACTGCTGTTTCTCTCATATTTCTTGTATTTGGCATACAAAAATTCAGCTGGGATCCTGGCTGCTTAAAAATCCTTTTTACATGAAAAGTGACCTTTCCTCCTTAAATGTCCTGGCTTTTCTTCCTTCTTATACAAATTTCAGTCATGTGGAGTGGAAGAAAGTAGCTTATCCTGCCACCCTAACAAAGGTTTTCAGGAAAGTGAAGTTAGGACTGGATCTGGAGTTTATGTGGAAACTGGTGGGGCCTGGTTAGCAGCAATAAAACTGATGAAGTTAACTAACAATGTACTACTAAGGATTTTTTTTTTTTTTAATATACTTAATACCTTTTTATACTGAAGGCAAAAGTCAAAATCAGTAATACAGACACTGCCTCGGACCCCAAGTGAAATGCCTTGCAGGCATTTCCAGGGTCTGGGATGGATTTCAGAGGGTGATGGTGGAGTTGCCCTCCTGGAGTCTTTGCAGGCAGCATCTTCAGGTGTTTTGGTCAAACTTGTGTTAGGCCATCAGTATAGCAAGAAAAGGGAGGTGCAGTTTTGGTAACACTTGAGAACTCCTTTGCCAGATATTGGTAGTGACACTTCAGGTATTTTAGCATGAAGCTGTAATGTGATTTGTGAAAATCCAGAATCCTGCCTTCCTGCATGGATAATGAAGACCCATATTTCTTGCCAGTATTATGTGCAGAAAGCATTTGTTCCTACATTCTGTTCCTGAGGTAAGTATGTTCTCTTATTACCATACATTTTGAGATTGGGCAAAGCATGAAAGCAAAGTAATGAGAAGCTGTATTTCTGCCTGTGTCTAAGTAGGATAATAGGGATAAATAAACAGGATAAATGTAAGCTACTTTGTTACTTTCTTTCTGAACATTATTTTTTGTGTTTTGCCCATTCTGAGCAGTGCAGGCAGGGAAACAGAAAACTGCCTTTCTTCTTACATTTTTCACAGGCCACTGACAGCACATCCCCTTCTGCATTTGTACAGCACCAGGCACAGGAAGGCCTGGCTCCATGACTATAATTTCAGGCAGATAATTCACATTAGTGATATGCTGTGCAAAAGCAAACCCATTCTCCACCAGTAATGTCCTGTTCCCTGCTAGGAAGAAGATGGCAGGTTGTTCTGTGCCCAGTGGGTATGGTGGGGGTGAGCCCATGCAAGCACCCTCCAGCTGGAGCCTTTGATCTTCCTTCTTGCAGATGGGTGCTACTAAAGATGCCCAGCCCAGGCAGCAGGGAAGGCTGGAGCTGCTGGTCTTGCCAGCAGGGCCAAACCCTCTCCTAGCAAGCACTAAAGCTGCTGCTTCACCCCACAAGCTGCTGGAGGGTGGATACCAGAGGCTGGTCCCATCACGGTGACATGCTGGGCTGCAAGTGCTGGCAGTTGAAGGCAGTCTGCCAGGAAAAGACTGTGCATCATGAGGCCTCAAGGCAAGCGTGCAAACAAGGGTTAAAATGGATGGACAGCTTGCCCACTAGAAAACAGGATTTTTTCCATTATCACTTAACAGTCTTGGGTATACACTCTCTAGTTACAAAAGGGATTCAGAGCTGGCACAGGTAGCCTCTTAGATATTAGGCTGCCCTGTGTGCTTGGCACCAAATTCAGACAATTTTGAGCACAGTTCAGATCTTCCGGCAGTTGTTTTATTTTCTGTTTTGTTTTGTTTTGTTTTGGATTGTTGGGGTTTTTTTTTGGTATTTCTTTCCATAAGAAAGCAGTTCTATTTTTAGGACTTGGCCCAAATTGTTGAATTGTGCTGTTTGAGTTTTACTGTTATTTTTCTTCTCCTCAATCAAAATGAAGTGGTTCTGGCTGATCCAAGCTGACCAATGCTGCTGCTTCTCTTAAAGTTACATTTGAGGAGATTTTGTGAGTACATGGGTGCATATGTGTGCGTGCAAAGTTTCTGTGTATTTCCTGAAATAAAAGGGGTCTTTGCTTCTTCCAGCTCTATACTCTGTGCTTCTAAATGTCTCTATTAAGACTAGTTTTATAGAATCATAGACTCATGTAAAAGTTAGGGTTGGAAAGGACCTTAAGATCATCTAGTTCCAACCCCCCTGCCATGGACAGGGACACCTCACACTAAACC
>WYDI02028444.1:41905-61624 GCA_009867235.2 Psittacus erithacus
GGCTGTTTTCCTGCAGGCTGTGAATTTGAAGAGGGGAAGTTTCCCTGCAATAACTCTGAGTATAACACATGGGGCACAGAGGACAGACTTAAGTCTGCACCTCTCCTTCACGGTTTCCTTGCTTGCTAGCTGGAGGAACTCTCTACTTGGTGTTAGTCTAGCAGTGCACAGGGTGAATACAATTCCCTATAGCCACCCCCTGCACAGTGCCTGGTAGTAGGAGCCCAGCATTGCAGGGCTGGGTGCCGGCTTTCTAAAACACCAGGCATCCCTGCAGTGCTGCCTCTGTACTTTCTGGATGGAGGCTTCTGCTCTTACTAATGAGTGTAGAATTAAGGTCTTCTTTGTGGGACTTGATAGCATCCAAAAGATCCCAGGCTATTTTTTTAAACATTTGAGTGCTCTCATCAAAACCATAACAAATGGCCAGACCATTTTTAACAGTTTCCTAATGTTGGTCTAGCCCTAGGTCTTAAATCCTGTGGGAAAAAAGGCATTTGTATGGAGTTTAGCATTTCCTGGGTCAGAAGTATCCCAGGTTCTTTCTGCTTCTGGCCCTGGCTTCCGGAAGTTCAGAAATGTGTGAAGCTCAAAACTTATCTTATTTTCCCTTTCTCTTGATTTTTCCATTTTGCTTTCCTTAGGCAGTTGTGACATTTTCTTTCTTATATCAGATTGAAATTAATAGACATTCAAGAAACATTCATTCTGTTGTATGTGTTGTTTTTCGCCTAACTTTCCTGCCAACACTCTAACAATGCAATGTTCACCTAGCAAGGAAACTGAGATGATTATATGATAAAACATACATTTTTCAAAGGAGCAGAGGTATTAGATTCAGTTTTCTAGGCAAATTCTCATGCAAGTAATTACATTCTTCCTATTGCATTCCTCTGCCATTTCAATTGGATATGGTGTTCTTCCTCAGTTTGTGCCCTACACTTTTGTGTAGCACTATTGAGTACTGTTAAATATTTATTGTCCACCATTCCAGCAGTGACTTCACTATAGAGGCAGTGATTAAGCCACTGTACAAGTAAAAATTAGTAGCATATTCTTGTGGTATTAACCGTCAAAAACACTTGTTAGTCCAAAACTTTCAGACATGTTCTTAACCATGAGTAGGTAATACAATAACTTGTGATGTAAATCAGTAACACAGTTAGCTATGGTTGCTTTCAAATGAGGAATGTTTGATGGTGACTTTGGTACAGCAATATAAGAGAATCATGGTAGGCCACCAGTATTGATACCTTCAAACTGTGATCACTATTTTACAATAGGAGCTGACAAGCTATGTTGGTAGGTGAATTAAGAGTGTGTTTCTGTAAGTAGAGAAAGAAAATGGTCAGGACCATCTGGCCCACAGCAAAAATCTGGAGCGGGGAAGATGACGGCTGCTTCCTTGGTGTGTTCACAGTAGGCATGAGAAGTTCAGGTGTTAGTTGAAAAAGCCCTGTACATGACCGCTAGCTAATTACAGGGAACTTTTCCACTACTCCCTGATAATCACAGCATTTCACAGCTCCCTACACCAGAAGCAAGTATTTTTTTTCCCTCCACATTCATTCATTCAGTACTGGCAGAACTGGGACCTGTGAAGCTCTTGTTAGGATGCTTATTTTAGCTTCTCTTTAGTTTCACCATGTTACAGAAAAAATATCCCTTAATTTTCTTGGTCCTTATTCTTGGTAACTCTCAGCTTTTAACACATTCAGTGTAGTGAACCAAAACCACTTGCTACCTACTTCCCCTGAAATTTTACCAGTTTATTTTATTGCACCTACACAGGCTGTTATACCCTGTAAATTAGCTCTATATGTCACAGGGAAGGATGCCAGACTCAGTGATCATGTGGGTGCTTTTGTGTCAAGGCTAGGGCTGTGCTGCCTTCCGCCATCCAGGACCACCTGCTGGCCAGCTGCAGTGAGGCTGAGGTCAGCATGGACCTAGAAAAAGCCACCCTCCAAAACCTGAGATGGCATAACTTGGTGACTGAACCACACCAAATTCCTGTCTCAGAGAAGGTGGAGAGTTTTTGTGGGAAAGAAGGCAAGGCAAGGCGCAGCAAGAACATTTTGTTCTGGGGGCTGTATTTGTGGAAAAATAGCTGAATATGTCAAGAATTTACAGCCCAGAAGCAGGAAATTCAGCTAAACAAATCTAAGTGTTACCTGACACGGATGCTATAAAACAAAAATAATGAAGTATCTGACCCTATTCTGCGTGTTTATTGTAGTGGAAATTTCCTTGGTAGCTTTGAAAGACAGTGGGCTGTTATCACTTGGTTGAGCAGTAATGGCATGACTGGGAAGCAATGGAAAAGCTCACACTGGAGTGAGAACTGTAGCCTTTGATCTTCTCTTTATTTCCCTACCAGTCTTCAGGTTTGTTTAATAGCAGGTTTTTTTTCTTTGATATCTGATGCCATTATGTGTCCAGGTTTATGTTGCATTGAGGTAAACTGTTATTGTTGCTGCATGCCAGGAAAGAAACAGTGGCAGCCATTGGCATGTGCTTCCATAATGGAATGGGGCAGGTGGGGAAGGTGAGAGTGCCTTTGGGCCAGAGGAAGAAAAGGACCCCAAGTCTGAACCCTCTGCACTTTTAAAAGGAAATAGAATTTTGATATTTTTGACTAAAAAAATTAATTGCCTCAAAATGTTAAAGTCTGCTTGCTACCAGCTCAGCTGCCAGATGGTGGATGCTTACAGATACTTCAGTCCTCCTGGTTGTTTTCCTCTCTTCTTTTCCTTTTTTCCTGAAGAAGATACCAGAGCTCGTACTGGTCTTAGTATACTGAGGGCTTCAGAAACCAACCTCAGCAACAGGTTTTGAACACAGAACAGAGACAGAATATTTTTCTCAAGTTCATAGTCAACTTAGAAATGTTTAGAATTTTTTTGCTTAATTTATTCAATTTACACATGCTACCTATTCTGCTACTTTTAGCAGAACAAATGTTCTGTTACTTGGAATAATTTCATGTACTTAGATAATGCAGGAAAAGAAGATAAAATATCATAAAGACTTTGTTTACTTTCTTCAGTTGCACCGTAACTTCTACACAGCAAACATTCTAAGTTTGTAAAGGTGCTTAGCTTCATCTATGTGTCCCCAGTTTTTTAGTGTTCCTTGAAAGATGCTTGTACTAATGGATTTCATAACTGCATTGCTTCACAGTTACTTCATATCTCATAAATCAAATGCCTCTTCAGTTTTCCTCAGTTGTGGATTACAGAAATGTCCTGTAACTGCCATTGTCTCTCACTTGACAAACGACTGGAAAGTGACACATTTTGTTTTGTGAAGGAAGGTTGTTTCAATCAAGGAGCAGATTTCATGTTTTGTTGTTGGTTTTGTGTTTAATGCTGCTAAGAAGTAGATTCCTTCTTGGGGACCAGAAATGTAAGTACTGCTCTGTCCTTTGTAATGGCATTTTTTCCTGGTGGGTTTGGCCTGTGTTGGCTTGGTGGTATGCTTATATGCGTACAGATGGATGACACTGGTGTTGTGGTTACCAGTGTGAGTAGCAGAAAGAAGCGCAAAGCTGTTCCCTCAGTGACATCAGTAGAAGCCCAGAGTTAGAGCAGTAGCTGGTCAGCAGGCATGAAGCCTGTGCCCCTGCAGTGGGAGACTATTCTGGGTTGTTGGCCAGCGCTTGCCAGGGTGCTGGGAATATCCCTGTCTCTGTTGCGGCTGTCAGTGCTTGACACCAGGCCTGGTGAGGGGAAGTGAGGAGGTCAGAGACTGAGGTGGGATGCTGAGGCAGGGTCTTGGGGGGCATCTGGCCAGCTGCACCAGGAGAAGAGCCTATACCACTTTTGCTTTACCAGTAAAGAATTGAGAACCACTTGATTGGAGCTTAGGAGAGTGGAGAGAGAAAAAGAGGGAGAATTATCATAAGAAGTGACAACTGTGAATATTTTTCTTGTCAGCAGAACATTACCTCTTTTGAAAGAAAAAATTACAAACCCGCAGTTTTGGGAGCAAAGAAAAAGGCCATTCTTGGTTTCCTGGTCAGGAATGGGTCTCCTGTTCTGTACCTCCTCTCTGCTGGGTCTCAGATCACCCTGCTGAGAGCCAGCAAGGTGCAGGCAATGGCCAACAGGCCAGGTTTCATCCCATGACAGATTGCCTTCTTTGTGCTTGCCTGGTTTGTGGCTGTTGCTTATGCCAGCTGAAGTGCTCTGCATGTTTTTATAGAACCATAGAATAGTTTGGGCTGGAAGGGACCTTCATAGGTCATCCAGGCCGAGCCCTCAGCAATGAGCAGGGACATCTTCAACTAGATCAGGTTGCTCAGAGCCCCATCCAAGCTAACCTTGAATATTTTCAAGGATGAGGCATCCACCATCTCTCTGGACAGCTTGTTTCCACTGTTACACCATCCCTTATCGTAAAAGGTTTCTTCCTCATATCTATTCTGAATCTACCTTCTTTTAGTTTAAAACCATTAATCCTTCTCCTATCACAACAGGCCCTACTGAAAAGTCTGTCCCCATCTTTCTTGTAAGTCTTTAATTATTGAAAGGCTGCAGTAATGTCTCCATGGAGCGGCCTTTTCTCCAGACTGAACAATCCCAGCTGTCTCTGCCTTTCCTCATAGGTGAGATGTTCCATAGAATCATGGAATAGCTTGTGTTGGAAGGGACCCTCAAAGGTCATCTAGTCCAAATCCCCCCACAATGAACACAGTGTGGTGGTTAACTATTTCCACTCAAGCTACTAAAAATAATGAAACCCAATAGATTTTTCAGTACCAACTACTTTCCATCTCTCTGATCATTCTGTGGCCCTCCTCTGCACCCTCTCCAACAGTTCCTTGTCTTTCCTGTGCTGAGGGCCTCAGAGCTGGATACAGTACTCCAAGTGGGGTCTTGCCTGAGCACAGCAGAGGGGGAGGATCACCTTCATCAACCTGCTGGCCTTGCTGCCATTTGTTTGGTAGCAATGGGCATTTCTCCTTTGTACAAAGAAGGAAAAGATTCGCTTGAAAGTTTGGAAAAAAATAACGGTTTTATCCAATACAGAAGGGGTCTTCAGCTGACTGAGATGTTCCCTTGCCCTGTTAATCTCCCTCCCTGCCACTCATACACTGCTGAGTCCACCATTTAATCACCTGCAGGGAAGGGAGGAGAAAAGGGATGCATGGGGTGAGCTTGGTTAATACCAGAAAAGAAAAAAAATCCTCTGTGCTTCACCAAAAAGGGATAAGAAAAAAAAAGCCTATAAAATAAGGCATGATTTTTCTGCTACTACATTATAAAGGAGAATCTTGATATACTTTACATCAAAACCAAATAGTAGATCTGATTCTTAATGTAATTCAACTTTTTTGAGCAGATTAGGGACACCCAGTGCATCGGGGCACTGCATGCAAAACTGATAGCTTGGCCATTCTTCTGGCATCAATGGGGATCTGCTGGGATTTGGCCTGGACATAAAATCACAGAATCATTTAGGTTGGTATCCTAAGGGCTGCTGTTCCACTGACATCTCTTGCGTGCGCATGAATCTTTCAGAAGAAGCGGACTGTCTTACATATGTAGCTGAGTACAGCTATATGGGCATTGGCTCAGTGGCAATCCCCAAGCTCTACAATGCTGCCTTTGCATTAGGCTCAGATTTCAAGAGCTCATTTGTCTGCCATGTGTCATGGCACATGGGGAATGCAAGGCCAGCCCGCTCTGCTCACATGGAAGATGTCAAGCTCCATTGCTACATGGGTTTTGTCAAGGCTAGAAGAACCTTCTCATGGCCCCAAGAACCTGCTGTAGGACAATATCCTAATACCATTGAATGAAGTTGCTCATGTATAAGTAGATCAAGACCATAGCCTTCTTGTGCTCTGCTGAGGTCTGAGCCATATGATGCTTTCTGGCTCTCCTTTGACAGACATTTAGACGTGTCTTGTAGTGGAGCCATTTGCCCAAGAGATTATTCTTTTTCTAAAATATGCCTCACTACAATCTAAAAATCCAAATGAGCCAAGATTTTATTAGAAGTATTGACTATCAGATGAGACCTGAGAAAGTGAATTGACTTGATAGTAGCATGAAAATCTTGGGTTTTTTTAAAGAATCAGTTTACAAAATGGAGGCCGGGGGGTGGGGAGGGGAGAATTAAGTTTAGAACCTAATTCGTCCATGATCAACAGCCTCATTTACAGGAAGAATACAAAAAATCTCTTGTTTTTGCAGCACAAGGGTTTATACAGATAAACATGTTGAGAATGTTGCCTGTAGTGTTTGCCCAGGTAGACCATAAAGAATTCCTATGAGCTGGGGGAGCTAGTGCCATTGCGCAGCCACAGCAAGTACTGCTTTCCTCCTGCCTCCGTCTGCCTCAGTGCCAGGGAGGGAGACCACTGAAGTCTTACTATTCCTGTGAAGCTCTCAAGCACGTTTATTCTGAGTACAGGCACAGTGGTCTTCCATTTTGCAATTACAGAAACAAGAATATCCTGTCAAGTTTTCTCGCCTTCCTCCCATCCCTACTGCCACTGCTTGGTATGGCTGTAGGGGATATAAATGGAACAGGAAATTTGACCATGTCCAGGATCAATGTCATTAAAGACATGTCTTGTTTTAAAATCTAATTTTATATAACTGCTCTGTTATATAATATGCTTTTGTTTGTCATCTTGATTTTTATCGAGGTAGTGTACATTCCCCTGGACCTTTTCATGAAGGAATGTTTATACCTGTGGGCAAGCACTAATGGCAGTGAAAGGCTTGCATTCATGGGAACAGCATTTAGCAATTCATGGTTGCCAAGGTAAGCAGCAAAGGCATGCCCTCTGCCACTCCACTGCCTCTAAAAGAAACAGTCTCTAAGGTAACAGGCTAGCACCCCTTGAGGCCAAAAAATCTTTAGCTTTTTAGACAGAAAAATACATTAAATAATACCAAGAAAAGCATTTTTTTATCCAGACATTTTTTCTTCACAACAGAAAAGGGTCTCAAAGTGTTCTATTTTTGGTTCTGCGCAGGAATTTAATTCAGATGCTGCCCAGTGCTTTGTGCACTCAACACCCCTTTGACAGTTTAGTTTCAGGGGCACATAGGACTAATGAGCCAAGGCATGACTGCAGTTGGAGTCTGGCGTCTCCCAGGCCTGTGACTGTTGTTCAAGTGAATAGGCAATTTCCCTGATTAGCTTGGAATTTGCAGCATTATCTGGATGGTTATTTGGCATGAGCCCTTTTTCCAGGATTACAGTCAATGTGGGAGACTGAGTCACCTGAAGAAAAGGTCTGCAGAGGCAGTGCTTGCCAGATGCCAGATGCTGCTTGTGATAGGACAGAATAGGCTTCTCTTCTTGACTTCATCTTGCTCTCCAGCCACTTGCCAACAACCTCTTTTATCTTACTGTAGCAAAAGGGAGAAGTAGGTGAGTCATCACATTTTCCCAGTGCAAGATTTTAATTAGGAAAAGAAACAAACAGTAGAGGGCTGTTCTTAAAACTGAGTTCTAACAAGAGGTAAATTGCAACAGGCAGATCACCTTTCTGCTAATGTTGGAGTGCCAGAGAACCATTGCATACAGAAGACAACTTGTCTATAGCATCTGCAGGACATTTGTATGACTCTGACACTGGTACAATTTGCTGGATGTGGGGAAAAGCAAAAGAAGCATTTTTCTGTTTTTTTTTTTTTTTTTTTAAATAAACGGCTCAAGTTTTTGCAATTTCTTGACAGTTATAAAGAGACAATTCATGGTCTGTAACCGAGTAATACAGGACCTGCTGGTTGCCTTTTAATATCTGATGCAGTTCCTGGAATTGTAACAAAGGTATTAGAGTCCTCATGTGAGGGGAGGTGCCTCCTGGAACCCTTTTACAACTTGCTCAGCGGACTTAATAGTGACTGTAGTATGTTTTTACTCTGAAGAGGGGCAGTCCGGTATGATTACCTAGCCATATATTCAGGTGTGCAAAACAGGCCTTACATTTCAGCAGGACTTTGGGAATAAACTTCTCATTATTGAGCTGTCAGTGCAGGGGGGGGATAATGATTTGCCTACTTTCAGGTTGACAGGAAGGATACTGCCCTTATTGCATTCAAAGAAAGGACATACATCACAAACAATTCACTTCTGTTTACTTTTACTTTATGTTCTACAGATTAAAGTAACTGTGGACTTTCTAATGGTTCAAAGCATAACAACACAAAGAAGGTTAAACAAGGAAATTAATTAGTTATGTCATCCATCCCAGAAACTCCCAAAATGAGACAATTTTTTATTATTCAAAAGGTGCAAAGTCAAGGGCAAGCTAGGAAGTATCCAGACACCATTTTAATTTCAGCACCTTGTCACGTCCACATTTTGATGCAGCACACATTCATATGCTGTTATGCAGGAGAAGTCCTGCTCCATTGTAGACCCAAATTGGCTTGGGCTTACTAAATAAGAAGCAATTTGGTATTTGTTCATTGCACGTCTTGCTCTTTATTCACATCCCAGATGCGCAAATGGACTTACATTTCACTTCAGTAGGATGGAGACATGTAGCAGTCAGAACAATTTGTGAGAAGTTGCCTGTCTTCTGGGGCAGAGACTGCATGCACCTGAACAGCCAACACAAAACATCTCTATACTGCCTCAGCTATGGGCTTCTGTGAAGGTAATGGCCTCTTTCTGCTGTTTTGTAAGGTAAGCTGCCCTGTGCCTAAGTGCAGTGGGAATGGATGTTGTAAGCAATAATTTAGTGAGCCTAGCACATGCCCACAGCACTGAGTTTAGCAGACCAAGCCACTTCCAGCTGAAATATGACCAAGTTGTGAAATGAGTCTGGTTAGGAAAACAAAAGCACTGAGTCTCTTAAGTTCGTGCATATTCTCGGACACATCCATATAGATTTGGCTGAAACATTTCAAAAACATTCATCTTCAAGAAGATATACAATACACAAAAGTTCAATTTCATACACTCTTAACTAACTGAAAATAAGTTCTTGAAATGTGATGTTTCAGACAACATTACTGGTAGGAAGCAGTATTGCATTCATCTATGAAATAGAAATTTGCAAGAACTGGGGAATGAGTTCTAAAAACTAGCTCTTTAAAATGCTGGCTTTGGTTGACTTCCCTGAACTTAGTGTTGATATTTTTGTTGACTCCATAAAGTAGATTGTCATGGGCCTCTACTTGGTATCTACAATTAAGAAGTATTATTTGAAGTCTAAGCTACCATTAACAGCTGCACAGTCCTATTTTCTTTTTCTTCTTTGTTTTTTCTCCCCAAGAACCATTATGTTGTTACTATGAAAAGGCAGAACCCTGGGAAAATTGAAGTAAAAACTGAACCGATTGCTGATACTTTGAAAATGTGGTTTATAAAGCCTGTCTTTCAACAGCTATGAAATACTTACATTCCTGTGTTAGAAAGATGAAAACATGGAACTGCCATTTGCTTAACAGATCTTAACTGCAGCTGGAAAATGTATTAGTTTCATCTGATTTAATTACCATCACAATTGTCTTTCTCTCCAATCTGTATTTTTTGATCTGTACTTTTGCAGGTCCAAAGGCACAGTGTACACATGCTTTTATATAGCATTTATCTCCCAATCTGCAGATAATCTGACATTTTAGGGGCTGATGTGAGATTCAGCAAGGCCTCTAGAAAGACTCCTAGCCAAGCGTCAGTCTCTTGCCCTGGAGATCTGACCAGGACTTTTCCTCATAAAGTATTCTCTAGATTTCAGTCACTGCTCCCAGAGTAGGTACAGGGACTGAATTAATGAGATTTTTTTCTCAAATTCAGGTTTTAATCAATCATTTAGCAAAAATATGAATGATGGTGGAATTTCAGACAATTAGAGTTTTATACAGCAGATGGATACTGGAGCTTTTAGAATATGCTTCCTATAACATTTAAACTTACCCAATGCCCAGATATTTTTGTCCCCAAAGGTTGGCAACTTCACTTTAGTTTGTTTTCAGTTTGGACAGATATTAGAAAGCCCAGACTCTTATCCAAACATTATCTGAATAAGTCAAATGTTTTGATATTGCAAAATTGAAAAGGAAGTGATTTGAGTATAAGAACTTCTCAACAGATTTTCAATATCTCAAGTCCTCCTTGGCACTTCCACAGTTTCAGCCTTTGTTTTGTGGACATTAATTTCCATGTCTATCCCAGATTCCCAGATCTCGAAATACAAAAGTAAAAACATTTGTGAAAAAGATCAAACATTTCAGGAAGCAAGGCAAGCCTTGGGCAGTAGTGACTATTAGAATAGACACAAATCTTTTATTTTACTTGAACCTCTTTGCCCATCTTCACTGGACCATTTCCTAGGAAACTTCAAGATACTAAAATGCAGACCTCTTACATAAACACAAACAAATGTAGTGATGCCCAATGATATATATATTAGCAAAAGGAAAATAATGGTGAACTCCATCAGGAATGGATTAATTGTATTTGCTAGATAGTAGTAGATACAAAGAGGGAGAGAAATCCTTCTCTCACAGCAATTTATTTATGGCTAGACTGACTAGAAGTCTAACTTTTGAAATATTTCTCTAAAAATGCTCGTATATGTCATGGGATTTTGTCTCCTTCTGGCTTCAAAAACTTAATGCATTTGCAGGTAAAATACCATATTTCTTTCAATCCCATGGGTCAGGGTATGGTTGATAAGTAGAAGCTAGCAATCGTATCCTTGTGCACTGCCACTTACCCCACCACAAATAATATGCCTTGTTGTTATAAATGGTTTGCATGCTCTGGTGCCTTCCTGGCATTTGGGCTTCTCAAGGTCTCATTTTTGGCGATAATATCCTACTGCAACTGGGACCGGTGTAGAGATGATGATACATTCATTGTGGAAGCGCTGTCATTGGAAGCATTCAAAAGCTGTGTAGATGAGGCTCTCAGTGACATGGTTTAGTGGTGGTCTTGGCAGTTCTAGGGTAATGGTTGGACTTGATGATCTTAAAGGTCTTTTCCAACCTAATTGATTCTATGATTCTATACATGATCTGGGAAGATGCCACCTTGTTTTAAAAACAAGAAACAGCTCATTGGCCTCATAGCTAAAACCACTAGCATTCCTTTGCTTTTAAACTGAGGAAAAGGGATGGGAAGTCACTGAAAGACAGTAAACGTGAATCACTCTTAAAGGCCAGCCTGGCTTTAAATAGTGTTTTGACAACACACAGAAAACTATTTCTTTTGAGACTTACAGGACTTCTGCAGGAGTTGGTGCAAATACAATGAAAATTGTAATACTTACATAATCTATAAATAAAACAGTAAAGAAACCCAAGTCCCACGAGGTTCACAAGTCAAAAAAGAGAAGGAATCAACAAGGTCATTAATATACAGATTGATTTTTTTGCCTTGATAAGCAATGAATTAATTGATATACACATATCTGCAGATATGTATAAACACACAAAACTTTTCAGAGAAAATGAAAACTTTCATCAAGGCCCATTCCCCAAAATACTACTTACAGGAAGCAGTCAAATGTTTAACAGAAAGGAACTGGTTTCTTGGATTTGTAACTAGTGTTTTTTAAGAGAGTGAGTTAGAAACTAGAAAGACACTAAGAACATTCAGATAACATTTTCTAGAGCTAAAATTAATCATAAAATACAGCTTAATGCAGACAGAAACACAGCCTGACACTATGTGCCTGAAATTGTCCACAGGTACCTGTGCATGCTTGCTCACTCACCCCAAAAGTAAAATCTCTAAAAAAAAAAGTGACCTCATTATCATACATATTAGAAAGATAACTCTTGATGAATTGGAGAGGAAAAATAGCAATCTCAAGAGTTTGAGGGGGCAGAGGGAATTATATACTGCAGTTCTTAACCTTCTTTGGGATTATTTTTTGACAGTTCATCCAAAATTAATGGAAATGTTTCTTCTTCCTTTGGGTTCAAAGCAAAAGTCACTTTCTCTTCCTCAGAATCTACCGCCCATAAAAAGCCAACATTTCCACTTCTAATCTTCAAAGTAAATTACAACTGATTGGCAGGCAATGCAATAAGCTTCATTAGCCTCATTTCCATTGGCACGGTATTAACTGAAGTCTATTTTTCTTGTAGACATACTAATATCTTTATACTAATGATATAAAAAATAATCACGTTTTTGGTGAAATACACTGGTGAGGGAATAACCAACCACACAGATGAAGCAAAGTTTGACAAATGAAGGTAATTTTGTAGAATTTAAAAAGTCTGCTCTGGGATTTGAGGAAGCTGAAGTTAATGATCTAGAATCTTGAGATGTTGCCTACACTTCCCACAGTGTTGGCAGAGAAGAATAAAAATACATTTAAAAAGTACACACACAATCCCATTCCCCCAGTTTTACACCACAGGGAATCGCTGAGCTAACACTCTGTTGCATTGAGTAAATTCCCTGTTTTAAACAGAATACAATCACTGGTTTCTGGGTAACTATGGTTTTGTTCACCTTGACAGTGTGAAAGATAAGGACTGTGGCAGCTGCCTTTCTGCCGTTGTTTTCTTGCAACCACTTGTAATAGATTGCTATGCGGATGAGTTATAAATAATGAAGCTCTTTAAAGAGCTACTTAACCAGGTATCCCAGCTCGTCCTCCAGCAGTGTTCCTGAGTGCTTTTCCCTTTCGGAGCACTCCTGGCTCCTCATGCTGTAACAAACTCCAGGACATGTTGCCTCAGCGCTCTTGGCACATGTCTGCCTCCACGCAAGCACCTCCTCTCCAGGCTGGCAGAGAACAGTGTTTTGCAGATGCAGAGAGGCGAATGTAGTTTTGACATAGTAATTGTGGGGATAGAAGTATGCTTGAGGGGTCATGTAATGAAAAAAGGTGAGTGGAAACCTCTTAGTTTGGCGTCAGATGAGCATATTGAACCGTTAACAAGAACTTTGTAGCACTGATATGCAATGTATGTTGGAAAGATAATTAGTCTTAGGGAAGGTGTCAGGGGACTAGTGTTAAATGAAACTAATTGCATTTGCAGACTTTCATAAGAATTGGAATAAAACCACCTTTTCTTAGGCTAATACCAACAGGGAAGAACAGAAGATGATGACAAGCTCTCTAATTAGCTTGAACCATTTGGCCTAGGAAGCTTACAAAGAGCTTGCCAGGTGTTTTAAATCCCTATCAGTAAGTTTTCCAATATCACAAGGAAAACTCCTGGCCATTGAATGAGGATTTTAGTTTTCTAGGCCTTATCAGCAAGCACCTGCTCTTGAGTAAGTGTTTAGGCTTTACACCTTAGTGATAAGTAACTTCCAAAAGCCCCATGTGACACCCTGCTCCCACTTGCATTGCTGTCAGTGGAGACTTACCATCAGTTTCAATGGGCCCTATACAAGGCTGAGTTAAGGATCCTCCAGAACCCTCTGGTCATTGTTTTGCTCAAGCCCCAGTGACTTTGTTATGAAGTGTGTGCTTTGACCCAGATCAAGCAAATATGGAAATGAACAGGGCTGTTATCACAAACTTTGCTGAGCATACAGTCAGGCCCCTAAGGTTTTTGGCAGTGTCAGGCCAAAACTAATGTGGCTGACAGCAGAAGGCCTGTCAGAGTATCTCTCCCAGGCTCTCAATCCCCTCTCACCGGAGCAGATAGCTAGACTTGCTTGCGCAGTCATGAACAAGATTCAAATGACCCTTCTGAGATAAAACAAACTAATGGGAGGAGGGCTTTGTCACACCAAGTTTTAATCAACTCTTTTATTTAGGATATGGTAAAAAATAGTAACATAGGCCATTACTTTTCGTTTTTGCATTGATAAGAAGGAATGAATCACAGGCAACTGCTCTGTCTTCTGAACCATCTAACCTCTGGAAACTTCCAGAAATCATGCAGAGCTTCTCAGCAGATAAGGATGTGCTCAGCTGTCATTTGCAAGACCACTTTTTGCTAATTAGGAAGAAGAGTTGAGAGATCAGGGGTTAGTTAGAAATGCCAGAGGCTGTGCATGAATTTAGTCTTCCCTGAGACATGCATGCTTCTACATGCAAAATCCACAAATAATTCTGGGGATAATTTACGCCCAGAAAACATTAGTTTGACTTGTTCATGTCAGTGCTGTTTTTCTATGTTATTCTAGAAAACTCATGCTCTTGAGTACCCTCCCACAGACTCACACCATGCTCCATGGTGTGCGTTAATTTGACATCATGCTGTAAAAACATCGCTGCAGTAGACTGAAATGTTCTGAAAGGTCACAACGTAAAATAATGATGTCTTAGGGCCACAGGGGCTTCCAGTGGGCTCCAGAGGAGACAGCAGGTGAGATGCTCACAGTATAGCCCTGAGCCGTATGGATGCAAGTCCCCCTGTGCTATCTGGTATAGGATCACTCCCTTGGGGGGAAATGTGTGTATAGCTGGTACTGCAGAGGTAAAATGGAGAGTTCCTAAAACAGGGAAGAAATACAGATATTTTTAGGGATTCCCAGAAGAATGAGAAAAACCTAAAGAGAAAAATATTTACAATCTATTCAGACAATAAAAGGGATGATGGATGAAAAGCACACTAGCTGGATAAAAGAAGCTCATTCTACTTCTGCCAGTAGTTCATTGTAATATGCCTCAGCCAGGCCCTAAATAGTGATTTGCTCTACCATAATTCCTGCATTAAGTTACCAGTGAAACATATTTATTGCTGGTGGTTAGCATCCAGCCTTTGAAATGATGCAATAAGTGCCTCGGTTTTATATTATTTAGTCAGAAAAAGTCATAATTTAACTTTGTTTTGAAAGTATTCTGACAGACAGAGGAAGACTTCTTATTTTGCTGTCTAGAGGCTGGGTGAGTTCCTTGCATAATTTTTAGCAGCCAAAAGCCAAGAGTTAAATGCAGCATCTTTTCTGCTTGAGCAGGATGATATACACTGAAGGCTGAGTCCTCCTTCCTTCCCAGTATGCCAGATCTCTGGAGAGAGAAGAGGCAGAACGGTTCCTTAACCCAGCATGAGGCTTCGCTCTAGAGACACTCTAGAATTGTGCCATTCTGGCAGGAAACATGGAACATTTTTTCTTGCTGTTCTTGAACCTTCTAGTCAGAAAAAGGCAAGGACCTGGGATATGAAAGGTCTTGAACTCTAGACCCACTGTGGCCAGCACACAGCAGAGCCTTCTGAGCACACCACCATCTGGGATATGCCACCAACTGTAGGAAGGAACTGCTTGCAGGCCTTTGGGGAAAATGGAAAATGTGCTACAAACAAAACAGTCTTTTCCAAGAACTTCTGGTTCCTGGAGAGCTTTGACAGTCTTGCCTCAGCACCAGCTGTTGTATGCCTGGCACTCTGGTGGCAGAAATCCAGGCAAAAGCTCTTCAGTCCCTTGGTTGGCCTTCTAGCAACGGTTGCAGAAGTGATGCTACATGGTGGTCCATGAGAGCTCACAGCAGCAGTGATTTCTTCTGGAGGCATGAGTCCTTGTCACCCTGTATGTTCCAGCCACGTAGTCTTGAAGTAATGGGGTTTGGTTTGGACAGACTTTGTGGGTTACTGACTGTTTTATTGACCTCATAGGTGTTCTTAGCAATAGAGGTACAAAGATGTGAAGGACCTGTTGCGCATACAGAAGAAATCATATCTATTCGAACCCTAACTATTCTATGATCCTATGATTCTATGATTTATACTAAATTTTAAATCTAAGGCTATGAAGATAACACTTTGACCTCTAGAGGAAGAGCAATTCAAAACAGAGCAGTGGTGTTTTACATCACTTGACCCCTAGGACAGCACATGAGAAAAGCCACAGCCTCAAGCTCCTTCTTGGCATATTCCCTTCCAGTTAATAGCTTGGATTTTTTTTGTATTGAGCAATATCAAAATGCTGGGACAGCAAAAGGAGAAAAGCCTCAAACTATTCCAAAGGTTGTTGTAGTCTTAAAAATTTGAGTACTGAACTGAACTGAATAGCATGCCTAGTAGTTCCCTTTAGCTATGATAGACATGTATAGTTATGCACACAATGGATTTCATTAGCCATCACTTTACCTCCAAAGAAATAAATATCATACATTTACTCAAAATCTGTTCTAAACAGTGGCCCTAAAATGATGATAATAAAAAAAACCAGTTCTACAGACACTCCCTATTTGGTTTTAATTGCAGAAATCTTAGTTTGTCTGCACAATTTTATTTTAAAATGTCCTTGTTCAAGAAGGTGTTTCTTCCTCTGGGGAGCTAACTCCCTTGCAGAGTGCATACATAAATACATGTGTGTATTAGACGTGACAAAGGTCTGTGATTGGCCTTATTTTATTTTGCATTCTTTTGTTTTGTTTTGCTTTATTTTACTTAAAATGCCAAGAGAAAGGGGCTGGAAAAGGCTAGTCAAATCTGGCAAATCAACGAATTGCTATGGGACTTGTGCCACAGCCTGGGATTCAGCTACTTGTACCATGGGACTCTTTTTGAGAAACCTGCTCTATGGGAAGCTGATGGGATCCATTTATCAGAGAAGGGGAAGCCTTCTATCATAGGCTTGCCAAACTGGTGAAGAAGGCTTTAAAGCTGTTGGAGGAGGAGAACCTCAATCCATACCACCTCTACCAGCTTGATGCCAGAGAGCGACTTTTTACAGGGGCATACATGTAGTGATAGGACAAGGGGGAATGGCTTTAAGCTGACAGAGAGGAGATTATGATTAAATATTAGGAAGAAGTTCTTTACTGTGAGAGTGGTGAGGCACTGGAACAGGTTGCCTAGAGTAGCTGAGACTACCCCATCAGTGTTCAAGGCAAGGTCAGATGGGGCTTTGAGCAGCCTGATCTAGTGGAAGATGTCCCTGCCCATGGCAGGGGGGTTGGGACTAGATGATCTTTAATGCTCCTTCCAACTCAAACCATTTTATGATTCTATTACTCTATGATTCTATGATTCACTTTATTTTAATTTTACTCTTAGCTGCTCATGCTTCTACATGCAAGTATTTCCAAACTAAGCAAAATTGCTGAGATGGATATCATCTCATTTTGAGAAAGTAAAACGTGCATAAGTTCACTCAGGGGATGCTCTGCGCTGCCACTGCTTTCCTTTGCCCTCTTCCTTACCTTTCTTTAACATATAGTATGGCACATCCTGAAAGAAAAGTCTTCATCCACCACTCCTTTGATATTGGTATAAAGGCAGCTTCACCTCCACCCAGATTCTTCACTTTCCCCAGTAACCATGAAAACACAACATCCATCTTTCCCTCTCTCTCACTGTGTCTTTGGACTTTAAGCCAGGTAAGAGTATGAGCTATAAATTGAGGTGAAATATACAGCTGGGTAAACAAAGTGAGACGAAAGGGAGAAAAAGGGAAATGTGTTTCCTATCACTGAGTTTAAAAAACAGACTTGGCATACAAGGGGAAAAAACAAAACAGGAAACAAGGTTCTACACATAAATTAAACTTTTTCACCCTGAACCTTTTTAGATAGCCCAGGAGTAATAAGAATGTGTGTTTCTTGGATCGGCAAAGCAAGCATTCCAACACTAAATGGCTTCCTGTTCAACATGTTCAAAGCCAGAGACTGTTTTTGGGGGTTGGTTAGAAATATGTGTGAAGTATGCACTTTTACTTCAGGCCAAATCAAATGTTTTTAATCTCCCCCCCACTCCACCTCTACCCCCACCAAAAAAAATAGAAAAAAAAAAGGAAAAAAAAAAATAAAATGTGACCAATGTGACCAGACTATGTCTCCTTCAGTGAGGAAGTTCAATGATTAGCCTTCAGTTAATCTGCAAACATTCACACTTCCTGGTAAAGATACTTGAAAAGGAACTGGTCAATGTTATTCTACACTGGCATTTCAGGCTGTTGAGCTGTAATGACTAGATGCACACAAGAGCTCAAGAATTTGGCCCCATGCAAAACCAGGGAAACAGTGAATATTTGAGGGTGCAAAGTGTGTTACAGCATTTTCCCCCATTTGTGTCCAACCTATAATTCATAAATTGCTGATCCGTTTTCTTCTACCACATCACCCTCAAATGCTATTTGGTACTGCATGTTCTTTGCAGATAGATCTCTAGGGGGTTTTTTAGGTTTACAGGGTTCGATTGCATGGCCAAAAGTGAAAATAACACACATGGGAAAAAAGGCATCGAGCACCATATGTCACGGATGTGCCACGGTGAGGAAGTTTTCCAGTTCCTCACTGAAGCCACAGGGTACTCTTTTGCAAAAAAAGAATCACAAAAATACCCTTTCTTTTTTTTTTTTTTTTTTTTTTTTTTCAGGTTTTGGTTAATTTTTACTTCTCACCAACCCAGGCCCCAATTTGTCCCTTTCAGTATAATTTCAGAAGTCTCACCAGTTACTGCTTCTAGTAACGTTTTTCCTCCCAACTCCAAACAAACAGAAGCCATGTAAGTGGTAGCCAACTATTTTCTTCTAGTATTTTTCTCATTCCAGTGTTTCTGAGCAAACTTGGGATCTAAACGCAGTCCTGTTTCAATATTTAAAGAATGCTATGTACCAAGTACAGTCCAAGATGGTATGTTGTTGTGAGACATGGCTCTTGTCTGTTTCTGTTATGCCACGTTGAGTGAACCAAGCTGTACACTTTGTTTTGGTTCTTTTTGCATAATTTTTACAAAAAAAACCCCAAACATTAGCAGATACTTATAAACATGCATTTTGGGGGCTTTGCTTGAAGAAAATGCATCCTAGGAAGAGATCTGGATCTCCAATCTCACCTCAGCCACCAAAATCGTGTCTATGCTGATTTCCACCAGACTAAGCAATGAGTTTCTTTTTGAACAGACAACTATAGTACTCAGAAGGTAGAACTAACTAATATAGTGGTATTTAATGAATATTAGATAGACCACTGATGACTCAGCCCTGGGCCTCCACATACTTCTGTATCACATCCTACTTGATATCCAAAGCTATTGCTTGGGCATTGTGAGGGAAGTGAGCAATGAATGACAGTTTCCCCCTCTTTGAAAGTTCAGCTTTTCCAGGGTTAGTCCTTGGAGTTCAGTTTCTACTGATTCTGTGGTAGTTGCTCATTGGCAGCTTCCACCTGACTAGTGCACTTAAATTCAATTTCAGTTCAACTGCATGTCCACATTGTCTTCTGCCCTTCAGACTCTTTCTTTCCTGGAGGCCCATCCAAAAGAAAAGCATCGTATTTGCTTGTTATGCTTGAACCCAGCAACTTCCTTTTCCCTGCCCTTCACCATTAATCCTTTTGAGTTTCTAATTCCCTCATGTCTAATACCATATTTCATCATACCAGTTATTTTTTCCAGTGTGTTGAATCAGTCATTAGCAAACTAATATGAATTCTCAGCATGTGAAGTAGGTTTAGGTATGTCCCATGGAAACTGCAGGGCGCAAAATTTCTGCATAGCCATGTTAGTGAAACTACAGGCACCCAGCAGTTATTAGTATCAACAGGTTAAAACCCAAAGGCATATAATCTTGTGTTATCAACTAGTTTTCTGTACCTCGGTTTGTTCTTCTAAAATTGACTTTTGAAACACATCCTTTCATTTGGAACAAGGGAAAGTGTAGATCACTAAAATACTGTGAAGATACACATGAAATTTATCAGTGGGTCATAACAGTTACTCCTAGGTTCTCCCACCACACACTTTTGAGGAACGACAGAAATAGAGCATGATATAAAAGAAATGGGAGAGAAAAGAAGGAAGGAAAGGAAGGAAAGGAAGGAAGGAAGGAAGGAAGGAAGGAAGGAAGGAAGGAAGGAAGGAAGGAAGGAAGGAAGGAAGG